>WSYH01003694.1:0-63264 GCA_036426205.1 Ascaphus truei
CTTATGTGTTCATACTGTAGCATTGTTGCACTATGATTTTCCTCTCTTTTCTCTCTCTTTGCATCACATGCTTCTTGTAACATCTTGCTGTGGAGCGTGAAGTGCAAGATTGGACCTTTCTGGACACTTCTTTACCATTGGACTGAACTTTTTTCCTATATGGGACTCTGTAGGCGCCGGTTTGTATTGTTGTTTTTTGCTTTGTACTAACTGTGTTTTGGGTTAGTTTCACTCGGCAGCCTAGCCTTACATTATTAAGTTATAGTGTGTAAGGTCACACACATTTTTTAACACCTTATATGTTTAAATACACTGTTTATTATATATTCACAGCCTTTTAGCGCTATATACACCATTCTTTTTTTCTTCTTTTATTTCTGGTAATATTTTTCTTTTTACAGCCCATCTTAGTGCAGTAGTTCCATAAATAATGTGTCAATTTATGATCAGTAATTGATCATCACCTATTAATACGTTTCAGTAGGTCACCGTTCATCAAACACCCCTTTAAGGTCCCTGCAGTCCTTGTTCACAGATGGACGATTTGTTCTCTCTGATGAAGAAATCACAAGCTCATAGTTTTAGTTACCTTTCATTCTGTTACTTGAGCAATAAACCAACGTTTTTATGTCTCACATGCACTATTAAAGTAATTTATACTGCGAGAGGCAGCAATATATCTGCATTATTTGCATTTGTTTTCTTAAAATTAGCATTTTGTAATGCATTTTTATAGCGTACTTCCACAAAAGGCAATCTTGATTCAGAATAATTATGCGACATGTATGTATTATTAAATCCCTAGGCTGGATAGTTTTTTTGTGTCAGTTTAAGAGGCAGAAAAAGACACAATTAAATGGAGTACACTAGGTAATAAAGTGGACGTGAAATTATGATGTAAGGTGTCTAGTTACTAAAGTTTCATGGATGCAAAACTGGAGCTAAACTTTTGCAAAAAAACAGTCAATAAAAATATTACACGTGAGCACAGTCACATTTCCCAGACAGGCCTGCAGCCCTGATTTTCCCAATTATCTCCTAGCATACAGTGCTTCCACTGCAGCCAGGGATTCTGGGAAACGACATGCAAATGAGCACACTGTCACATTTTACTTCATGTCCATTTTAACATGGACCCCTATAAGCTTCTATCTGCCGTATTACACAGCTTTTCAGCACAGCCTGGGTTAGAGAAGTGCAGAGCCAGTAAGCCTACTCACAGACAGGTGTTTGACCTTTTTTATCTCATCAGTGTGAGTGCTGGTTACACAGACTAGGCAATGTGAAGCTGGTACTTGGGTATAACCAGACACAAAACAAACACCATATTTATAAACACACATTAATCACACTGAATGCTACTGGAGTTTTTCCTATGATAAATCCTCCTCCTTTTGACCTAGTTTCTCCCAAGTTTTGCAGCTGGGAGACTGCACTAAATAACTCTCATTTCCACACATACTTTTTCAATTCTTATTTCCCAGGAAAGCAAGCTACTTTAAAATGGCTTCTTCTTATAACAAAATCTCAGCTTTCCTTGAGCACCACTTATATACTTATATGATCATCTTGTAGGAACTGTGCAAGGTGTTTATTTGGTGATTGGCAATAATCACCCAGGACTGCCCAAAATGATACCCCTCCATGGTAAATAAAATGGAGGTTTAAGTATCCTGTGCCGTGAAGGTCAATAGGAAGCTACAGCATCATCCATTTCAGCTTCATATTGGCCCAAGTAACTGGCCCACTTAATGTAACTATGTACTGTATTTGTAACCATTTATTATTTGTCATCATAACGCTATGCCCAGGAAACACTTGAAAATGAGATGTAACTCTCAATGTACTCCATTTTATAAATAAAGTGATGCAGGGGATTGAAACAACCAGTATGGATTTCACCTTCTCTGGTGGGTATCTCAGGAACCAGTGGAGCTGAAATTAAGGCGGCTCTGCACCGGAGACGCCCTGCTTCGCACCCAATGTTATAAAGGTTGCCATTCAACTTGGAATGTATCTTTTAAAGAAAAGAACGTTTTATCAAGAGAAAATAAAGGAGGAGAGACTGAGGAGAAAAACAAGAGAAAGGAAGAGCAAGAGCACAGAAAGGCAGTAACAACAGGGAAAGGGAAAGAGGGGAAAAATAAAGGGGGGGGAGATCGAAAAAGTAAAGGAGAAAGGTAGAAAAACAATAGGAGTGAGAGATGTCAGAAGGGAAAAGGAGAAGAAAGAGGAGAGAACATGGGGGAAGGGGGAGAAGAGGCGGATTATGAGAGAATAATAGAGGGAGAGGAGAGAGAGACAGAAAAGAAGGATTGTAGTGTAGCCAAGTCCCCTACCATGCCTCCGGTGCGGGGATCTGCTCTGCTGTTTGGCCGGAGCTCCGCGCAATAGGGAGTGTGGGGGCGGCCATTTTGGCTAGGCATGCATGCGCAGTGTGGAGAGGCGCACATGTGCCGTGTCAATAGTGCGGTGGCCATCTTAGAATGGCTCTGTCTATGCAGCAGCAGGACTACATGTCCCAGAATCCTCAGGTGGAAGGGAAGACCACATGGGACTGTCCCAGCCAATGGGATTCTGGCAGCAGGAGGGACAGGATATCCTCCATGGGCAGAGAGCCCACGAGTCAGTCCTGATGGAGGACCGAAGGGAGAAGGTAGTGTCTGGGAAGCAGTGCTTCCAGGACTAGGCCTAGACTTTAGAAGAAAAAATTGCACTGGTGAGTACACCTGAAGTGCAGGGAGGATGCGCTAATAATACACAGACTACTACAAAACCGTAGAAGACCAAAGGGGAGGGACCCCTGATGAAGTCACATCACATGGTGAAACGCGTAGGAGGAGTCAGCACTGTGTCTACTTTACAGAGCAAGCCAAGAGAGGAACATCTTGCTGCCTGCTGCTGATAAGGCTGCCTAGCCTGCTACCTATCCAGGCCAGAACACAGCGACTCTGAAGGCCAACCGGAAGGGGCGACCTGCAGACACCTAGGACTTTACACCTGACGGCGCATGCCAAGGAGACCCACAGCCCCGCTTGCTCACGGAGGTTGTGAGTCCCAACAGCACATGCGCCCGATCCAGCCTGGAAGCAGGAACTGTCCGGTGTTAACCCCAGAGAGGAAGGATCGTGCAGGAACTGACAGCCAGCAGCCGCAACCTAGGCAGCATCCTCTCAAACAGGCAATATCTTTGTTCCTTACACACTTCTATTAGTCCATTCCTTGAACTGATTGTTTCATCATTTTTTGTACTATTATATTCATGTTATATGTTTTATCAGTTCTTGTCCATGCACTACTAGTGTATTCAATGTGCACTTTTATGAATTTGGACACCACAGGTGAATATAAATTTGAATCTACTTGACACTGCGCCTCCACTTAATTTATTTTCTGTTTCCTTCTAGGCCTAGACTTTGCCCCATAGGCCCCAGTCAGGCCCTGGGCCACGTGAGATCCGTGTTGCAGGGAAGGCCCCAGATAGGTACTCTTCCCATTATTATTATTATTGCTGCGCCGGTGGCGGACGGCCACGCGGCGACCCATGACCTGGGACCAGGCAGCAGTATTCCAGAACACTTGGGTGAGACAATCCAGCTGGAGCTCACCCCATGAGGACCCTTAGGAGAGAGGGGAATTGTTGTCGGAGGCCCTGCTTTGTGGGACCTACTTCAACACACCTCTGCAAGCAGCACCTGGATTGTAATAATTTACAATCTATTTCACCCCAAAACTGGAAAAACCTACCAGAGACTCTCATATCCACCACCAGTTTAAGTTCTTTCAAAACTAAGGCTGTCTCACATTTTAATCTGGTCTGTAACTGTTTCATACGCCCATAATATATATTTTCTTTAACTGTGCATGCTATGTCTTGTATATAATGTATACCCTGTTCATTTATGTAACTATTTGTAACCATGTATTATTTGTCTTAACTCTGTGCCCTGGACATACTTGAAAACGAGAGGTAACTCTCAATGTATTACTTCCTGGTAAAATATTTTATAAATAAATAAATAACTTTACCTGTTTTGCTCAATGTATTGAAGTATTTACACTTTATACTTATTACCATATATGTTTTGTCAATTAGATGTAGCATTGGGCACCCCTGTCTTTTGTTGTCCACAGATAGGCAACACTGATGCCACACTCTGTTGAAAATATTCCTTAAGCATATTAATATGATACGTCCTATTTCTACCTGTCTCTCCATCTAGCTGTTTATGAGTTTATCTTTATGTTAGAAGACCCCTCAGGATTTTAAAACATAAAGCTTAAGGATCCCACCTCTAACACCAGTAAATAAGCCTGTCACGGGAGACCAGACATTTACACCTTTTTACCAGGATCATATATTGAGCAAAACAGGTAAAGTGAAATCAATTGTAAATGTATTCACAGAAAAATGCATACACACAATGATATACAAACCATATCAGAGGAGACACACTTACTTGGGAACTGAGGTAAAAAAAAAACCCAGACTTTCCTAGCTAAATGGCACTTAAAACAAGAGTCTTTAGTTCAGCGGTGCGCAAACTAGGGGGTGTCACGGTAATTTATGACAAGATATAATATACACCAAAATACCTGGGTTGAACTGAACACGGCTGAGATATGATAAAATATAATTTATTCCTTGAAAAGGTGAACACACGAGATATACAAATAACAGACAAAATATAGACACTTACTTAGGATGGAATGATGAAACAGTCAGAAATCTGGACTGGCAGTTCATACAGCAATCTTGAAAATCACAAAGACAATAGAGTAAGGGCTGAGCCTGGTTTAAATACAATTTTCAGCACATCTCTTAACCCTAGGCGCCGAGCTGGCTAGCAAAATCTCTTTGAAGTAGATTCTTCTTCCCTTGCAAGTGTGAACTAGGACACTTACTGCACCGACACACTTTATTCGAGCAAATACCCGGTATGTACCTGGCAGATACCTGGAATGCGCCGCTCCTCACCTCTGACAAGCCCCGTTGCGTTTGCCTTCCCAGCCTGGGTTCATGCCTGGCTGATGGGCGGCTGATCTGTTAAATGATAATGATAAGGATTTAATAGGCTGCAATGTTCGCGTGTCTACCAGATGGCATAAATTCATGAATTGTAATGCAGTATATATATATGTACTGTGCAGTATTGCAGCCAGCGGGAATAAAATGCTTCAATCCCTGCCGGAAAATAACTCAATGCACTCGGGCAGAAAACAGTCACAAACCTCAATACACCCGGGTATACCCGAATTCGTGGGACTAGCCGAGCTCGAATAAAGTGTGTCGCCAGTGTACAAACCACTCAGCCTCTTTGTTCTTGGCCCTTGTGTAAACAATCAGGGTGGTTAACCTTTGATCAGAGGACTTATGCTAGACTACCTGTCTGTCCTCCTGACCTATTACCATAGCAGATGGGGTCTGCATCCTCATACAATATCCAAAATACTATTCACAGCTTAATATCTTCACATATTAATAGGTTCTGTTCTGTTGGGCTCAGTGGGTCGAAACCTGCCAGTTTTTTATGCCGACAGTGACTCTACATATTGGCCAAGTTTCAGCTCTCTGCGACCCCCAGAACCGGAGATACATAAATGCACTTTAAAACACTTTTTAAAATACAGGATTCGTCCCTTTAAAAATGAATCTCTGCTTTTCAATGTTTCCCCATTGAAATCAATGGGTTCCGCCGCCATAGCATTGAATGGTGGGCCCCGCCGTTGCTGTCAATGGGGTTCCCCGCCATAGACTTTCAATGGAGTGGCGCCGCTATTGTAGTCTATGTAAAAACCAAAAATCTTTACATTTGCCCACACTCCGTCTGGTTCATCGGAGAGGGCTGGGAATGGCCATGCATTAATGCCGGAACCTTGGCTACATGCCACCCAAATCCCATCCCACTGGTCATTCCAGAACCGGAGATATGGACTTACATTTTTCACCATTTCGCATTTAGCTGTTTTCACGCCACGCGGCTTTTCCCCATTGGAATCAATGGCCGGCGCCGCCATAGAAAATGCATGGGCGCACGCCACCATTGGATTCAATGGGACCTCCGCTCCGCCTTAAAGTCAATGGTGCGACCCTCCTTCTCCGCTCGACCCTTTATGGGGGTCCCTCATTCCTGGACCCGGTGGCGGCCGGGTGTGGGGGTTCCTAGGGGCTAGGGGCAACAAGAATTTTATTCCCAGGTGCCCTAGAACCTAAGATTCCCACGCCAATTGTCATTGAACTTGACCCAAGTGATAAAAGCTCTTTTCAATGACATTGTATCCGCTTCTGCGGTTTTGCGGTTTTGCGGTTTGGATGGCTGCCAACCTGTTCCTGGAGGCCGACGTCGAGGAATCCCCATTGAAGTCAATGGCCCCATTGACTTACAATGGGAAACCGCCGCTCCTCCTCTCGAACGCCACCTGCTGGTCGTTGCTGGAAACAGGTCCAAAACCGCTACTTCTGCCATTGGAAAGCATGGAGCCCCAATGGCGACCTATGGGACTCTGCAAAATGGTGCCTGAAAAGGCAGGAACATTAAACAAAGAGCTATAACCACTAAGTTAACCTTAACCCTTTCCCTCCCGCATCAATCCCAGTGTATGTGTTGGTGCAAACACTGGAACAGAAACAATACCTTTTCACAGGGGGATATACATTAGAATGCTGAAGCAAGGTATAAACACATGACTGGACCACAGTCCAGTTAACCCCTTACTTCCCAGGTGAGAGTAGGGGGTGGCCAAATGGGGTGTAACCCCTTTAATCCCAGGCCAAATCCCCTCTCCCTATGACAGGGGTCACGCCCCAGATTATTTAGGGGGGTGCGGGCCGGCAGCCACTGTGCATGGGCGGCGGCCAAGAAGCTCAAGCTCCGTGCTGGCTTCTTCCCTGCTCTGCTCTTGCTGCGGGGGCGGGGACTTCCCTACTCTGCTCTGACCAGCAAGGTGAAAGTATGACTGTGTTGTGTGTGTTGTGATTGAGTGTGTGTTGTGTCTGTGTTTGTTGTGGGTGTTGTGATTGAGTGTGTGTTTTGTGTGTGTTGTGATTGTGTATGTGTTGTGATGTGTGTGTTGTTATTGAGTATATGTGTGTGTGTGTTGTGATTGAGTGTGTGTGTGTTGTGTCTGTGTTGGTTGTGATTGAGTGTGTGGTATGTGTGGGTGTTGTGATTGAGTGTGGGTGTGTTGTGATTGTGTTTGTGTTGTGGGTGGGTGTTGTGGATGTGTGTTGTGATTGAGTGTGTTGTGTGTGTGTTGTGATTGAGTGTGTGCGTTATCTGTGTTGGTTGTGATTGAGTTTGTGTTGTGTGTGTTGTGATTGTGTGTGTTGTGATTGAGTGTGTGTGTTGTGTCTGTTGGTTGTAATTGTGTGTGTTGTGTGTCTGTGTGTGTTATGATTGTGTGTGTTGTGATTGTGAGGGTGTGTGTGCGCACGCACGGGGGCTTCGGAGGTACAGGAAGGAGCATGCCCCAGCGCTGTGATGTCAAGCGCCCCTCCTTCCGGTGTCTGCCCTGCGCAATAGCACTGTGTTCCTGCTCTCCTCCGCTGGCAACCTGCTTCGCTGTGATCCTCTGCGAGTGAAAGGGTAGGCTGCCACTATATCAATCACACTATGAATATACAGAAATAATGTAAAAAAAAAAAAAGTGAAAACACAACATTGAAAACGGAAAGAAAAATAATAATACTGTAGATGGGAGTGTGATGACACTGGGGACAGCAAGCCAAAAATCAGGGAGAATAAAAAGGCAAATGGGAGCAGGAAAAAAGGGAGGGGAAGGAAAAGAAAAGGGGGGGGAGAAGGAAGGGAGGTAGCAAAGAGGTGGATGAATGCCCCCCTAAAAGGATTGCCTTTGTGCACGTACGCTCTTGGTGCTTGGGTAGACAAACAAAATTGACTTTGAAGCGCGCTCAGCAGCAGTCAATGCACACACACACAGCCACGCGCACACACTCACACAAATAGCCCCAATCCACGCCCCCCTGCTCGTGCTTGCAAAATTATGCAGGACACCCTGTGCTCATGCTTGGAGAGTTGGTGATGTCACCGCTCTCAGCGGCAGTGTGGACGCAGCCTAATTTTGCAAGGCGAGGGTTGAAATATGTAAGTATTTAGACATATTTGTATTTACATTGTATACCGTTTAATAAAGGTTTTTTTTTTTCATGTGATTTTGATTACATCAGGCAGGGGGGGCCCGAGAAATGTTATGGATGAAAAGGGGGGCTCGGCATAAAAAGTTTGCTCACCCCTGGTTTAGTTAGCCCGAAATGACTTAGCCCGAAATGTCCTGGAACCGAAATCGGCATGCAATTCCAGACACCACTGCTCCCTTCTCTCTGGAGGACTTGATTTTGCTTGACCAGGACTTAGCTCCAAACGTCCTGGAAAATCGACTTGAAATACCAGCCGCACCACTACGTTCAATTCTCAGAGCTGGGCCGCAAAAAGCAGGACTTAGAAAATATTCTGGGTTGGTTTTTCTGAAGCCGGTGCTCTGCTATTCACGCAGGGCATCTTTTTCCACATTCAAAAACCCACTCTGGGTGGCCCTAGGCCTGGAGTGAAGTCAGGGACATCCTGCTGGGAGACAGCTCGCTGTGTGCACTGTGTGCTGTAACTGACTGAGTGAGAAGAGGAATAAAGAGACTGTACTTTTATACAAGTTTCTACCTTAGAGTGGAGTTTATCAGGAGACAACAGCAGAAACCTGTCCTGTCTTCCCCCATGTCATCGCGGGAGACTCAGGGCCCCCTTTTGCCAGCAGGTACGCACCACACACAGACATGAAGCCTGAGCGCTAGATCCCCTAGAGGACCCTATCTGAGATTGGGTGGGGGAAACCGGGTTACATATGTAACAGGAGATCCACGGCACTCATGCAAAAATCCTCAATAATAGAATTAGGGAACCCAGGTATAGATAAATAGTGGTTAATAAAAAATGCACAAATGCGCACCAGGGATTAGTGGAAGGTAATTTATTAAAAATACTTCCCCCAGGTGATGTTGTGAATATCTGTGTTTCCCCCAGGTGATGTTGTGAATATCTGTGTCCCCTCTGAGATGATGTTGTGAATATCTGTGTGTCCCCCGTGGTCGCCGGGTGATGTTGTGAATATCTGTGTGTCCCCCGGGTGATGTTGTGATTATCTGTGCCCCCTAAGATGATGTTGTGAATATCTGTGTGTCCCCCGTGGTCGCCGGGTGATGTTGTGAATATCTGTGTGTGTCCCTGGGTGATGTGAGTTTTGCATCATCCTGTTGGCCTGGTTGTTGAGCGTTACTGACCTCTTCCTCGTGTTACAGGTTATACACATTCAATATCCTGTTCTTCAGGATTCTCATTGTGAATGAACTCCTTTTATTCTGCTGTATAATCAGTGGGGTCAGGGACATCAAGCTCTCTGAGGGCTTCAGCATATTCTACATATTGGGGTTCTACGGTATCCTCAAGGAGAAATGTCCCAATGACCGAAATGTTGACGTTTTTTGCATATAGGAGTAATGTGAGAGAAAGGAAACACCCTTTAACATGCACTCATTGTCTCAGTTGATATGATTATAAAAGTTAATACTTATTATTTTATTATATTGATTAAAAAGAATTAGTGAGAAACTAATCTTGATAATGTACTGATTATAAACAACAGAACATCAATACATAAAACAAACCAACATATAATAACATAAACTGGGAAACCAGGGGAGGAATGTATAACCTGCAGGTAAGTGCTTAATAGTTGTGAGAAACACTCACACGGGTATAGTAAACCAGTCCAAGTGAGCATGAATTAAATATTTAATGCTAGTAGGTTTCCAACATACCTGAGCAATTATATTTTGTGGTTTAGAATAGGTGTTTTCCTTAGTTGCAAATACCTTTTATATTATACGCAGCGTTACAGTATTATGATTGTCAACCTCTGATACCTGTCTGATTGACTACAGGTTTTTTAATTAGTGCTGGACCTGGGGACTGGTTTACTATACCTGTGTGAGTGTTTCTCACAACTATTAAGCACTTACCTGCAGGTTATACATTCCTCCCCTGGTTTCCCAGTTTATGTTATTATATGTTGGTTTGTTTTATGTATTGATGTTCTGTTGTTTATAATCAGTACATTATCAAGATTAGATTCTCACTAATTCTTTTTAATCAATATAACAAAATAATAAGTATTAACTTTTATAATCATATCAACTGAGACAATGAGTGCATGTTAAGGGGTGTTTCCTTTCTCTCACATTACACCATTAACCCATTCCCCCTCTGCACCTTTGTCCTTATTCATTTGTCTGTTAATTAAGCTGAAGCGAGAGTCAACCCCATTTCCCTTCCCACCCCCCATCATTACTCTATGATTATTAGTGAACTTAGGTTCTTTCAGACTCTCAGCTCGCTATAATATATCTAAGATCATGTCAGGATTTTTATCCACCCAATTGGACTTTGCAGTCTGGCAAAATGAGGCCACTAGTTTGTTTTCCTGTGAAAAGAATGGCACCCCATCTCAGAATGATGATTTAATAACTTATTTCAATAATCTTGAAACATTACTTCAACAACGCGCCAGACTATGGTGGGAAATTACCAGTCTTGAAAATTATTTAAGGACTGACCAAATTCCACGAGGATTAAGAGCAAACATATCTCCCTCACATATGTTTCAAGATGAAATTTTCATTAAAAAATGGGATGCCGTTCTTGGAAAATGCTCAACTTCATTGATGAAGTTGTTGATTGAATATCAGAATGACAAACTTACTATTGTAAAAACAGACCTAAAAATACATTTGGATGACCTAGATAAGTGGAAGGACAATACAGACTTTGCAACATCTGAAAATAAACTACAGTTAAGCATTGACAAATTTACCAAAGAATTGAAAGATCGGAAGTCTAATAAATTCCAGCGAGACAGTAAAGATTATGAAGGGGGGAAAATTTATAGACATCATTTTACAGATAAAAAAACTAAATTCCCTGTAAATGACTCCTCAACAGACTGGGACACGTCAAATGACGAAGGTGACAGCAATGAGAGACCAGCAAATAGACCTGATCTAGACCGCTTACATTTTTTAGAGACAAAACTATCCCCTATTCGCAGAAAAGGGAAAACCAGACGAGGCCAAAAAGGACTGGCTAACAGACAGGAACGTTTGGGCATACAGAGGTAGGTCAAGACGACGATACAGGAGGCGCAGGTAGAGACTCTGAATCAGAACATTAATCAGGTCATTAACTTAGATAAAATATTGACTGCTGATCAGGTTGGTGCACTAAACAAAGGTCTGTCCTTCTCCCCCTCGGAAAACTTTCATGTATTTGACTGGGTGAAGGACACTAATTTGTTTGGGAGGAAACTCCTGCTGCATAAATTCTTCAAGAGACGTGAAGTGTTTAAACTGAAATCAGAGGGTCTTATACATCTAGACCAACTACATATCGATAATATGAGAGATCTAACTGCCCTCCTAGAGGAATCTAATAGAGTAGAAGGGGAAGGACCATTTTCAGATCTTAGACCTAGATCACACTTCACCCCACCCCTTGCCACGAGCCCAAACGTTGAAATGTTTATTAGGCTTGTCACTAAGGATCTAGAAAACCTGACGACTTGTAAAAAATCTGATAATTTTACTTCATTTGAACGTCAAGGGTTGAAAGAACTACAGAAAGATATGACAATAACTATAAAGCCTTCAGTTATTATGAACACCACTGACTATATTAAAATGTGTTTCCGTTTATTATCTGATAAAAAATGTTATAAAACACTGAAACAAAGTCCAACGATACAGTTTAAACAGGAACTAAAAAGCATTCTAGACCAAGGTCTATTGGATAAGACACTATCCACAAAGGAATATAACCAATTGCTGTCACCAACCCCGGTCTTATCAACATTTTACTGCCTCCCGAAAATCCACAAGGGCACTGTACCCCCACCCGGTAGACCTATTGTATCGGGGATTTCCAACTTGACAGAACAGTGTAGCATGTACGTAGATCAAGTACTGCGCCCTTTTGTCAACAGCTTACCATCATTTATTAAAGATACCAAGGATGTTTTAAATAGACTGAATGACATCTACTTGGATGAAGATACACTAATAATCAGCTTAGACGTAGAGTCTCTCTACACCTCGATTATACATCAGGTGGGGATTGACTCTATTGCTTACTTCCTCAAGAGCAGGAGCCGCGAATTCACAAAACACAATCAACTGGTGTTAGACTTGTTAAAATTCATTCTGACCCACAATTACTTTACGTTTAATGGCACCATCTTTCATCAACTTAGAGGTACAGCCATGGGAACCACCTGCGCCCCCACGTACGCCAATTTATATTTGGGGTGGTGGGAAGCGGAGGTGGTTTTCAATTAAGCTTATGAGATGTTTACTAATCACATCTCGTTGTGGGTCCGCTATATTGATGACGTCCTGATCCTGTGGCAGGGGACAGAGGCGTCATTCACGGATTTTGTAAAAATTTTGAACACCAATGAATTTAACCTGCACCTTACTTTTGAAATTGACCCACAAGAGATCACTTTCTTAGACCTCAAAATTTCAAGGGGTCTCGATAATAAAGTATCAACAACGGTCCATCGGAAAGCAACAGCAACGAATAGCTTGTTGCGGTTTGAAAGTCATCACCCCAAACATCTGAAAGAGGGGATTCCTGTGGGTCAATTTTTGAGAATTCGTAGGCGGCTTTTGAGGCAGAGGCAGTGAATATGAAAGAGAGATTTAGGGCAAGAGGCTATAGCCATAGATCCATCACAAAGTCATATAGACGAGCGAAATTTAGTGATAGGAGTTCACTATTGACTGTAAATAAGGTATTGTTGAAGATCCCAAATTAATACGATTTGTGGGAACCTTCAATAACCAATGGTCTGAAATAAACACAATCTTAAGTAGACATTGGCCAATCCTTATTGAAGACTCTGACCTAAAGGAAGTGTTAAGATCAACTCCCACTTTAGTAAGTAGAAGAGCAACGAATCTAAAAGATAAGCTTGTCCATAGCCATCTAGCCCTATTGCATCTAGCACTTGGTTGGCAAACAGGTCCACCGGTAATTTCAAATGCTGCGGCTGCAAAGTCTGCCCTTTCATTTCACTTACCAACACCTTTAATAACTGGAATGATACAAAATCATTCACAGTACGGCAATTTATAAATTGCAGAACAAGAGGGGTGATTTACCAAGTGATATGCCAATGCACGAAAAAATACGTTGGGAAAACTATAAGAGAGTTTCGCCAGCGTGTCTTGGAGCACTTAGGAGCTATCCGAAACCATCTAGACACCCCTCTAGCTAATCATATCCACTCAGTACATCAAGGAGATATCACGAACCTTTGGTTCATGGGGATTGAGAGTGTCCCCATTAACCCTAGAGGGGGAGACTGGAACCGCCTCATTTTGCAGAAGGAATCCAAATGGATTTACCTTTTAGGTACATTAACCCCGGGCGGCATAAATGAGGGGTTCCTGTTCTCCCCCCTTATACACTGGCGACACACTTTATTCGAGCTCGGCTAGTCCCACGAATTCGGGTATACCCGGGTGTATTGAGGTTTGTGACTGTTTTCTGCCCGAGTGCATTGAGGTATTTTCCAGGCAGGGATTGAAGCATTTTATTCCCGCTGGCTGCAATACTGCACAGTATATATATATATACTGCATTACAATTCATGAATTTATGCCATCTGGTAGACACGCGAAGCATTGCAGCCTATTAAATCCTAATCATTATCATTTAACAGATCAGCCGCCCGTCAGCCAGGCATGAACCCAGGCTGGGAAGGCAAACGCAACGGGGCTTGTCAGAGGTGAGGAGCGGCGCATTCCAGGTATCTGCCAGGTACATACTGGGTATTTGCTCGAATAAAGTGTGTCGGTGCAGTATGAAGCACTGTTTCCTATTGTGCTCCTTTTTACTTCTCTACATTGGTTTAAGGATATGACCTTCTGTTCATGCGTTTGTCAATACCATTAGTGTATCTTCGAGATGTATGGTATATCTCTATGATGTGTGCAGCTCATATTAACCGCCACGTTACTATAATCATCCAAATCTGGTATATCCAGCAAGGTCCGTTTAAGTAGGCATTAGTCTGTACCTTTAAATTACTACTTTGAGCCCTATCTCTACCGCAGGGTCCGATTGGCTCAGAACAAAATGAACATGTATAAAACACCTCCCTGTATTCTCCTACGTCACCACCTTTGAAAAAGCCTCCACGAAACGTGCGTCAGGTGGGAGGCGGGACTAACGAGGTTGACGTCATGACGTCACGACGTAACTCTGATCGGGTGGTGAGTGGTAAGCGCCTCTGAGCGGGGTACTGTGATCCAGTGGGAACTTGATGGTAATTGCAAGTTCCTGGGACTAAAGATATTGAACACACAGTGTACAACATATAACACAAGATATGGCACCTCCTCACTGTTCCCCTACTTGTGAGAAGCATTGCCTCCAGAACTAAAGTGCCGGCCATCCGTCTGACTGGAGCCGGGCACTGAGACCGGAGGAGTGCATCAAGTCGGCACGGGGACCAGCAGCCAGGAAGGCTGAGAGAGAGACAGCAATGGGTGAGCATGAAACCCGGCAGGCTGAGCAAAGATCCACAGCTGCAGCTGCTGTAACCATCAAACCGCCCGGAGAGCAGGGAATGGACCCAGCTCCGGGACGGCAGAGACTTGTGGAGGGAGCGGGTAGTCTTGGAAACCATGGAAGTCTTGCACCAGGAGAGGTAACGGCCGTTGCAGTGGCCCGTCCATTTTCCCTGAAAGAGCTAGCACTGGTGTGTGCGTTGGGTAAGATGTGGTTCCCGGCGAAGTGGACCCAGTTCCTGGCGTCGGTACCGCATCGACCCGCTTATCCCCTCCCTGAGCCCGGCGCTCAGGCAACTCCGCTCTGGACTCCGTTGCCCCTTGCTGGGGTTAGTCCACCGGTGGCGGAGAAGCACCGGCAGCTACAGCGGCACTGCCAACAAATGGGCCACAATAATGCCCAGTGCCCTGACCGTGCGCGGTCAGGCGAAGAAGCCCCTCAGGGCCAACGCTCACGAGCTGCGGAAAAGATGACCCAGTTAGCGGCATCCTCTGATGGCTCCCGCCCAGCCGGGGCGACAACCCTCCTCGGGACGTCTCCTGGAGAACCTGGAAGGGCTGCATCAGCAACAGCGGCGGAGAGCAGCGGCCATCCACCTGATCCCGGCGAAGAACCGGCGGCGGCGGCGGCAGAAGAGCCGCGATTCCGGCAAAGTGCCGGAGCCATTTCTGAGTGGGGGGAGGGACAGGGATTGCATGAGGGGGTTTTGTTACCTGGTTTGCATGGAGCTGTGTTTCTCCACAAAGACCTGGGACCCCGGTCCTGCATCGTTTCCCCTGTGCCAACCCCGGGCGCTGCTGCGGTGGCGACCCGTTGCTTACCGGCCCAGATGTTGCCGGCGGCGGCCACTCCAGTCCCCCTGCAATTGGGACCAACGAAGGCGGCGGTCTCTGCGGGGACCAGCGAGGTAAGCCAGACCAAGTCGCAGACTGACCCTGACTTATTTTTCCCTATGACTGTACCCTGTTGTTTCACTCTGGGGGTGACTGGGGGGTGGCAGGAGATAGGGGTACCAGGGGAGGGGAAGGAAGGGCAGCTTGTAGGGCAGCCAGGCTTCCCCATGACCTGGGAGGAGCAGCAAGGGGACTCTCGGTTAAGAGCCCCACTGTTGCAGCCTTGCTATGGGCCGGAGGTAACAGGGGTTGTGGCAAAGTTAGACCACCCCCAGATTTCATGGGTAGTGGCAAAGTTAGACCACCCCCCGATTACCTGCCGGCCAGAAGCTAAGGTGGGTGCATCTGCACCAGCAACCCTGAGCTCATCCCCGGTAATGGGGAGACAGTGTCAGGGAGATGGCCTCACTCAGGTGTCCCTAGGACCCAGGTTAGGGTTAGCTAGGGAGAAGCGGAGTGAGGGGAGGCTGCAGGTAGGTAGCCAGCACCAGTTCTCAGAGGAGGGGAAGGAAGGGCAGCTTGTAGGGCCGCCAGGCTTCCCCATTACCCTGGCAGAGCCTCAGGGGGTGTCTCAGATCAGCAACCCCCTGTTGCAGCCTGGCTATGGGCTGGGGGTATCCGGGGCAGTGGCAGGCTTGTGCCACCCCAGGGATACCTGCCAGCCAAGAGCTAAGGCGGTTGCATCTGGAGAGGTGCCCCTGAGCTCATCCCTGGTAAGGGAGAGACAGTATCAGGGCGACGGCCTCACTCAGGTGTCCCTAGGACCCAGGTTAGGGTTAGCTAGGGAGAAGCGGAGTGAGGGGAGGCTGCAGGTAGGTAGCCAGCAGCAGATCTCAGTGAGAGAAGGAGGGCTAGGGGTAGCCGGGGAGGGAAGGCAGCAGGTATTGCAGCTAGAGTCCCCTATTACCCTGGCAGAGCCTCAGGGAGTTTCTCAGATCAGCAACCCCCTGTTGCATCCTAGCTATGGGCTGGGGGTGTCATGGGCAGTGGCCAGTTTGTGCCACCCCAGAGATACCTGCCAGCCAAGAGCTAAGGCGGTTGCATCTGGAGAGATGCCCCTGAGCTCATCTCTGGTAAGGGGGAGACAAGGTCAGGGAGGTAGGTGCACTCAGGTAGTTCCAGGGTCTGGGTTAGGATTGCCCAGGGAGGATAAGGAGTGCAGGTGGGCTGCAGGGAGGTAAGCAGCAGGAGCCATCAGCAGGGGCTGAGGTGCTGGGCCTAGGGGAGGCTAGGCAGGGAGACCCTGGGAAGCAGGGGATGATAGGAGGTCAGTGGGGTGTCAGGCAGCTGGCAGAAGCGAGGGATGGGCAAGGTAGGCAGAAAGTCCCTTGCTCTGACGGGCCAGGAGTGACCCCCCTGACAGATTCCCCAGGGTTCCCAAAGGAGGGGCTCTGGGTAGATAGGCAGCCAGGGAGGAGAGTCAGGAGTATAGCGGAGCAGATACAGGGTGGCACAGAGCCAGGGCAGGTAGGGTCCCTACAGAATAGTGCCATAACCCTTTCCCAGACTTGGTTGACAGGGAAGCGATGGTCTGTGCTTGATAGCTAATCTCATGTTGGTGCAGAGACACGCCAGTCTCTGGGTAGTGTGCAGCATGGTCTGCACAGGGGCCCCTTCACCATCGGCTTGGCCCACAAGCCACTGGGTGGGGGGCAGAGGGAGGCAAAGGAAAATGCCCGGCGGCCCACGGTGGAGCCCGGCTTTGCAGGATCTGGACTTTACAATCCACTGTGGCCAGGACAATGTACTGGATAGGATCAGGGAGGCTGGGCTTACCTTAAAACCCACTAAGTGTATGGTAGGGATGGCAGAAGACCTGTACTTAGGGCACAGGGTGGGTGGAGGGCACCTCAAGCCAGAGCCAGCCAAGGTAGAAGCCATAGTTGAGTGGCCTGTTCCATAAACCAAGAAACAGGTCATGGCATTTTTGGGCACCGCAGGGTACTATAGGAAATTTGTCCCACAGTACAGCGCCGTGGCCAAACCCCTGATTGATCTGACTAAGAAGCAACTGCCTGTGCTTATTACCTGGTCTCCTGCCTGTGAAACTGCTTTCCAGGCACTGAAAGCTGCGCTTGCTGAGGGCCCCATCCTGGCTGCCCCAGACTATACCAAACATTTTCTTATTCAGACTGATGCCTCAGGCTTTGGTGTGGGGGCTGTGTTGAGCCAGGTGGGGGACGACGGCAAAGAGCACCCTGTGGTGTATCTCAGTCGCAAACTGCTCCCCAGGGAGGTGGCATATGCCACCATTGAAAAGGAGTGCTTGGCCATTGTGTGGGCACTCAAAAAGCTCCAGTCCTATGTCTATGGGAGGGCTTTCACGGTCATCACGGACCACAATCCCCTGAGTTGGCTACAGAGGGTATCAGGGGAAAATGCCAAACTGCTGAGATGGAGCTTGGCTTTGCAAGAATTTGAATTTACCATTCAACACAAGAAGGGCAGTGAAAACAGCAATGCTGACGGACTTTCACGCCAGGACTATCCCTCTGAGACTGAATTCATTAATGGTGCCAGCAGTGCCCCACTCCCCGTTAGGGCCAGTGGGCCACAGGACAAGCATTAAGAAGGGGAGTTGTAGAGGGAGAAAGGGGGTGGCCCGGTATTAAAGGGGTTGCACCCCATTTGGCCACAACTGACCGCACCAGGGAGACAAGGGGTTAACTGGACTGAGGTCCAGAAATGGGATTTAACCCTTGTTATGACATGTAAATGTATGTTCCCCTGTTCCCCTGTCCCATTGTAATGTATGGTTAATCAGTGTCTGCATCACACACACCCTAGAATCCATCCGGGAGCACAAGGGTTAATAGTCCTTTAATGATTATAGCTCTTTGTGAAATACGTTTATGTTTTATGTTTAATACTGTGTCCCAAGGAATGGGCAAAGACTAAGAGGAAATTCCTTTGTCCACCAGGATAGCAGATGGCCCCAAGAGGCGCCCAATATCTAGGATTTAAGTGTTGTTCCAAGGGTCTTGTCACCCTCCCTGATGATTTAAGGGTGGAGGAGGCTCAAACCAGAGCAGTCTCCAAGTGTCCCAGTTATCACCTTTCAACAAAGGTTATCTTGCTAGAGGTCCAGATGGGTAGACTGGCTGGCATTCAATTTGCCTATGGAGGGTTACAGAAATGAGACCCCAGAGTTCTACTGCGCATGTGCCAGCTGCAGGGGGGCCTGTCCTAAAATGTGTTCCCCCATCAAAGATTGGCTGGAGATAATGGGAAACCAATCACAGGTACTTAAGGTTAGGGATAGAGGGACAAAAGGTATATAAACTGCTGTTCCCCATATATCCTTTGTTGTTGTTGTTAGTTGTTCATGGTCTTCGTTTGCTGCTATGATTACCTGATACCATCTGAATTGCTGCCTGATTGCTGAGAAGAAATGCTATGCAATGTCTTGGCATGATGGAGAGTGCTGTATGAAACTGCCAGTCCAGATGGAACTGTTTTCATTATTTTCGTCTTTTAAGTAAGTGTCTATATTTTGCTGTTATTTGTACATTTTTTGTGTGTTCACCTTTATCAAGGAATAAATTATATTTTATCATATCTAAGTCTCGTCCCAGTTCAAACCCAGGTATATATATTTATATATATTTTTGGTGTAAATTACAGCCTGTCACAAGCTACCGTGACACCCTCCCTTCTCTCCCCCCCATTGCTCTCTCTCCCACCATTGCTCTCTCTCCCCCAATTGCAATCTCTCTCTCTCCCTTCCCCTCTCTCCTTTCTCTCCCTTACGCTCTCTCATTCTCTATCCCCCTTCTCTCCTTTATCCCCCCTCCCACTCCGTGTCCCCACTCACTCCGTTTTCTCCCCCTCCCTCCCTCACTCCGTTTTCTCCCCCCCTCACTCATTCCGTTTCTCCCCCCTCCCTCACTGTTTTCGCCCCCCCTCCCTCACTCCATTTTCTCCCCCCTCACTCACTCCGTTTTCTCCCCCCATCACTCACTCCATTTTGTCACCACCTCACTCACTCCGTTTTCTCCCCCACTCACTCAGTCTGTTTCAGGACCATAGCAGCTGAGACACGATGGGATCAGGAGGCTTTAGTCTCTGTCTTCTGGAGAGGTTTATCGGACTCTGTGAAGGACAAACTTGCTTCTCAACCCAGGCCAGAAATTATCTCCCAAGCCATTCATATGGATCAGCGTCTTCAGGTATGCTGCGCTCCGTGCCAGCAACCCCGGTCTACGCCTTTCCGTGCCCCTTTCTCCAGGTTCTCTACCACCTCGGGACCCGCCTTCTCCCCGCTGCCCGTTCTGGAGGCCCCGGAGCCGATGCAACTCGGAGTCCAGCGTCCTCGGGTACCCTTACGACAATTGCGCCCAACCGGAGGGTCGTGTTACCACTGCGGATCTTCTGAGCATCTGACCCGTCTCCGGGAAACGACCAAACCCAGTGAGTACGAAGGGGCTCTCCCTGGGTGCTAAATCTTCTTGTCCCCTTTCCAGGAGGGAACTTCCTAAAAAAGTGACCATTCCCGTTTCCCTCTCTGGTCTTACCTTCCGCACCTCCACAGCAGCATTTATCGATTGCAGCGCTGGAGGGAACTTCGTGGACCCGACCTTCTCTGAACAGAATCAGATCCCACTCTCTAAGAAGAAGTCTCTCGTTGCCTTGGTCGGGATAGATAATCGGCCGCTCACCCCGGCATATATCTCCTTGGAGACCGGCCCCATCACCCTTTCTTCTCATTCCCACAATGAAACCCTGGACTTTGACGTGATCCATGCTCCTGGTACACACATCCAATCCTAAGAGAGATTTACCCTCCCTATACGCGGATTTTTTTGATGTTTTTAGCAAATCGCAATCCGAGCTTCTACCCCCTCATCGTTCATACGACTGTCCGATTGACCCGGTACCTGGATACACCTTGCCCAAGTCCAAATCCTACCCCCTCTCTTTGCCCGAGATGGAAGCCATGGATGAATATATTCGCGAGAACTTGAAGCGGGGCTTTATACGGCATTCCAACTCTCCCACGGCGGCTGGATTCTTCTTCGTTAAGAAGAAGGATGGGACTCTCAGACCATGTATAGATTACCGGGGCCTGAACCACATTACGGTGAAGAATCATTATCCACTCCCACTCATCTCTGAGCTCTTTGATAGACTTCAAGGGGCCAACCTCTTTACCAAGCTTGACCTCTGTGGGGCATATAATCTCATTCGCATCCGGGAGGGCGACGAATGGAAAACTGCCTTCAACACCCGTAGCGGCCACTACGAATATCTCGTGATGCCCTTCGGCTTATGCAATGCGCCGGCGGTTTTTCAGGACTATATCAATGATATCTTTCGGGATGTCTGTAGGAGGACGTGCGCAGAGGTTTATAAGGGAGACTTGTTAAGGTGAAATTAAATAAGGCTTTTATTGTGCCTGTCACATTAAACATAGCAAAAAGCAACATAAGAGAAATAGCGAGCCAAACAAAACCTGGTCCACTTGGGCATAAATGTATCCTTATATACCAGCCCTTTTAACTGGGTGGCTACACAAGCTATTCATCAGCCCAAGTCATATAGATATATATATATAGACAACAGTCATTGGAAAATAAAGTCTTATCTGTTTGCTGGGTTGCTGCCTTTTCTCCGGATAATCAGCCTCTAGGTTTAGAAGTCTTATTTGTCAGCTCCAGACATCTGTGTTCTCTCGGTCAGTCTCACCTGGGAGACTCAGGAACCTCTGCTCTGTTTCCTAGTTCAGCTCACATGTGAGCTAAGGAGTCTCACTTCCTATCTCAGAGGCAGGCTTTTTCTAACACCTCTAATCAGCCAGGTGCTGGTCAATTAACCAGTACACTGCTGGATTAGAGGCAAGTTTTCTGAACAGGGTAAGTCCCCTGTTACATACCTCCCCTGTTTGTGGGAAGCTCGGGCTTGCCACGGCCAAAGCCCATCCTTCCACTCTCATTCGAGATATCTCTGTGACTTGAATGAGAGTGGGTGGAGGAGAACCCTCAGTCCTGCTGGGATTGGAGCCCTTCCTCCAGTTTAGTAGTGTCTCCTCCAGAAGGTGCTTGAGATCAGCAGTCCTCAGTCGCTCGAGGAGAACTTTCTCCAAATACAGTCTTTCTACTGACCCGTGGTCTTGAGCTTTCCCCTGTATTGGACACTCTTCTTTTTGTAGGCAGACTGTATGGCGACAGTCGCAGAACGCCTATGCAAATCGCTCTCTCTCGCCATCCTTCCTATGTGCTCCACTTTAGCACCAAATGTCCATTTCCTGGTATCACAAGAGCACCCAAGAACATCCACTTGAGCCCTCAGTTCTTGAAGTTGTCTTCCTGCACTTTTCCCATTCAATGTAGTCGCCAGTTCGGCTTATTTGGGACTACGTTGCAATTCCACATCCACTTCCAGAGAATGTCCCATCTTTTCAGCTTCATTAGCTAAGGATTCTTCTGGTTTTGATTCAGCACGTGAACCTTTTTTTGTTGCCTGTTGGGTGGCTGAAGGTTTTGCTAGTGCATGTTTAGGTGGTTCAAATTTTGCAACCTTGTTTTTCAGACAAGCAGTATTCCCAGCTCTCACTGTACCCTTGTCTTCATGGGTTTTTGTGGCTGTGGGATACTGACGCTTAGTCAGTGTCAATACTTGTCCTTGTAGAACTGTAATCTCATCCGCGAGAGATCCCTGTTTTTTGAGTGCGTCTTGCAAGTCTCTTCTCAGGGAATTTATCTGCACACTTTGCTTTCTCTGAGCTTGCTTCCACATATTCATTGTATTGTGAAGCACTGTGAATTTCTTTGCTCGGGCCACTGTTACTTGTCTCAGTTTCTGGACCTTCTTGTGCTCCCTTTTGTGCCGAGTCACCTGGGTTCTAAGCTTGGCCTCTAGCGATGCTTTGGTTATGCTCAGGGTAGCCTTCAGTTTCTCATGCTGCTTTGCAGGGACATACTGGGTAATCAGACGTTCCTGCAGCACTTGTACTTCTTTAGCAGCCTGCAGATTGTCTTCCTGCAGAGTTTGCTGCTTCTCCTCGGCCTTCTGGATGTGCGTACGCAGATCTTGCAGTTGGTTCTGCAGTCGGTGCTCTGTTTCAAACTTCTCATCTTCCAAAAGTTTATTTATTTCTTCAAGCTCGTGCAGCTTTTCATTCTTTTCCTTGACGTAGTCTGTCAAATGAGAATTTTCTTCTTTCAGTTTTAAGTTATCTCTTTTTTCAGTCTCTGTACTATTCAGGGCCTCCTTGCAGTCCGCCTTCCATTTTTGCACATCTGCTTGGAGGCGGGCTGTCTCCTGGCGTGAGACTTCCATCTCCAGGTTTAGGTTCTGAAGCTCTTTCTGAGATACGTCCACCTCTGTCCGGACACTGTTGACCTCCTGTTGTGAGGCATTCAGCTCTACGCGAAGAGTGTGAACCTCCTGCTGAAAGACTGTCATCTGCTTCAGTGCCTCCTCATACTTCCGCTTCAGCTTAGCCATCATTTTATCAGATTGTCTCTGCTTTTCATCCATGGCAGAAATAGTAGCGTTTGCAGTATCTAGCTCAGTCTTGAGATCGTCCAATTCTGTCCTGGCCAAAGAGTAAATTGTGAACACATCTTTCTGTAGCTTCACGTTATTTTTCTGTAGCTCTGTGTAGCATCTTTCGTTTGTTTCAATTGTTCACGGAGCATATCACAGTCATGCCTGGCATTTTTCAGGGCATCTTCAGGGCTGGTCAAGGGATCGACACTCACTGGTTCCGGCTCCGCTTCCCTGGGATGGTTGGTTGAGGGTTCCTCACTGTTGGCACCGGACAGACACTTCTTTGGGGTACACGACTTCTGCCTTGAGCCCTCTGAATATTCGGTTATCCGCGGGACGTATTCTCCATTTTCTCTAGGCTGCAGGGCAACTTGGTCCCCCTTTTTCTCCACAGGATCTGCGGACGTGTCTGTTCCTTCCACGGTAAGTGAAAAACCACTTTTCTTTTTCCGCCTTTTTGTTTTGGATGACTCCGTCCCATCAGGAATACTGGGGTCTTCTTCTTTATTTGATACTTCAGCGGCTTCATTGTATACGCCAGGCTTTTCTTGCAGTTGCGTTAGCTGACAGAAATATTTGGAGATCTGCTGCTCACGCTCTCTTTCTCCTGTCGATCATATTCGTCATCATAGAGAGCGGTCTTTTCGGTTCGTATCGAGTTCAGGCACCCCCACCATTCTTGGGGTGTTTTGTGGGTGTGACTCGGTTCGGGTTCCCCGTAAGAGATGTATTCCTCTTTATTGGACTGGAAGGGCCACTCTTCCGTGGGGTAGGGTTCATTACAGGAACGCTGTATCTTGTCCTCCATTTTGGGGCTATCAGGTGTAATTTTCTTCCTGACCTCAGGAGGCGCTATTGCAGTACTGTGCACACATTCTCTCCCATTAGGTATACTGCATGTGCAGTTGCTAAGTAAAAACTTCTATTTGCTTTACACCATTTACTTGCTAGGTACAATCCCTCCGCTTCAGCAAAATAATGTGGTTTTCTGCTTGAGTTTAGTAATTTTCAGTCTCAACTTTGGGTATTATGGCATTCACTTTTCACACTTTGGGTGCCTGTTTAACTCCCAAGATACATAGACAGACTTTACTTGCAGAAAAAAAAAATATTCTTTGCAGTGGAATATTTCTTTCACTCCCGGCAGGGCGACTCAACACTCAGCAATTGGCTTTGGGATACCTGTTACACAGCTCAGCAATTCCTTTTTCCCCGGTAGGGCAATTTTACCCTCAGCACTTGTTTACTGAAAATTCCCCTGCTTCAGCACAGTCTTGCATCAATTTTCACACTTTTCTGCATATACTCCATTCACAGCTGGTAGTCCTATGCGGTGTGGCAGCCTTTACTTGCAGAATCAGTACCGCTCGTGGGTCACCATCTGTATTCACTGCTTCAGCGAAACATTTGAAAACAACAAACGCCTATCCCTTTTAAGGGCTAACTTACTTCTTGAACCCTAACTACGGCTGGAAGGCAAAACCCCTATTTCAATGACCATATTACACTTTATTGTGATAGGCAAGTAAGGTTTACCTGCTTCAGCAGTCTCTCTCTCTCTCCTCTTGGGATTGGGGAAAAGAGTCCATTTGTGGTTTTCTTCAGTGCAGTGTAGGTTTCCTGCCTGGAAGTGTATCCCTTTAATTCTGGTCGAGTACTTTATGGCGAATCTGCCATTTGCAGAACAGGACTGAGCTTTCTACAAGAACCAATAGGAGAAGGACTCAGACTATTTCAACTACAGGTAGAGTAGTTTATCATACTCCTGATGAAGCTAGAGGCATCTAGAGAAACGCGTTGAGTGGACAAGCAGCCGACAGAACCAGATACCAGGAACGCCAGAGCATCGTGGCAAACCGCACGCCAACCCCAGGGGCCGCTTTCGGAGTGACAGAAGGTGAACCCACGAGACGACGACCCGCACCGGTTCACAGTGACGGAGGATAAGAGACTGTCTAAAATCCCCTTACATGCCTATAGGGCACTAGCAATTGTAAGTGCCCCAGTAGGGGATTTTTTATTTGTTATGTGCTTTATGTATCAAATATTCTTTGAACATACTGCACAATCAGCCCTCCATTTTCTTACTCTGCTCGTTAACTCTATTCTACCTACCATCACCTGCATATGCTGCATTCATTATTACAGTTAGGCGGACAAGATAAAGGACAATAAGACATACAATACAATACGATACAATAGGGCTGAACTGCAGGGGTTAACATAGGAAAAACCTCAAGGGTTAAGTTAGGCTGTACCTGAGAATCAGGAAAAGAGACGCAAGTCTCCGAGAGTGGGGACAAAGGGTTTTCAGCTTCTTGCCCTAGAGACCTCACATTAGTCTGCGGGATACAAGGGTTAACAATGGGGACCACAAATAGCAGACTAGCAGGGGTTAAAACAGAAATAACCTCGGGAACAGAGCTTAGAAATTCTGGGTTAGAAAGAGAGGGCAAACAGGATTCATTCTCTGGTGTTAGGGAAGACACACTAACCTGGGGGATGCAGGGATTTGCAGTGGGGGACTCATAGGCCTGACTAGCAGGGGTTAAGACAGGAATAACTTCGGGGACAGTACCCAGGGAGGTTAACTCAGGACTAGGGAGCGTGGCAGCTTCTTCCTTAGCGGGGAGTGACAGGGAGATGGTTTGGCCTTTCTTAGGAGAGGGTGGTAACCCCACAGGTTTAGTAACAGGCTGGCAGCATAGAAATTGTGATTAGAAAGTGCGTAGGCAGCAAGAAGAGGGTCCCGCTCACTTATGATTAAGTCAAAATCTTGGTATAACACACAGGCGGCATCTAGAATCTGATCTAGAGTCTTTCGTTCTGAAGAGGAAAAAACCCGGGACCGTTGGGAGAGCAGGGCCTGTTGAGACTTTCTTTCCTCTTTAAATTGCTGAGATCTAGTAAGGAGTTCTTTACGAATCAGTCTTTCCTGAGGGGTTAAACCTGTATACAAGAACACACTCTCAGGCGGAGGCAGTCTCTCAAACAGATATGGTCTTCCAAACAAAGACTGGTCCGCAGCCTGGGATATAGGTACAGTAAAAAAAATTCCAACCCCCGCCACGGCGCGGTCCAGTTTTGTGGGGCCGAGGATACTGTTACGCCGATGCTCGCCACAAACCGGGACCAGACCGCGGGGCTGAGGTGGGGTTATATAATCACCGACCTTAGTCCGCGCAGACTGATCCAGAGTGTGCAGTTCGTAGTCATACAGTACGTAGCAGGGTCAGGATTGGAGAAGGCAGCATCGTCGTTATTCAAGCAGGAGTTCGGCAACAGGTAGTCAGGAGTTCCCCGCTTCAGCTTAGGAGCGTGAGCGCGTAAGTGGCCTCTGCGCGAGGAGCGGCCTCGGCCCATGACGCCGGTCTCAGCAGGGGGAGACAGCAGGCTGGCCGAAGTACACTGCAGGGCAGCGTCGGGGAAACCAACGCTTCAGCACAGAAGTCAAGAACGGGCCTCTGCATGGAACTAGCAGCAGGCCTCAGGAAACAATGCTTCAGCACAGAAGTCAGGAACGGGCCTCTGCAAGGAACTAGCAGCAGGCCTCAGGAAACAACGCTTCAGCACAGAAGTCAGGAACGGGCCTCTGCATGGAACTAGCAGCAGGCCTCAGGAAACAACGCTCCAGCACAGAATTCAGAAACGGGCCTCTGCATGGAACTAGCAGCAGGCCTCAGGAACTAGGAACTAGGGATAAGAACTAGAGAGGTTAGTACACCAGGATACAAGCCAGGGCGGCTTGTGGCAGAGACAGTAATGTCCAGAGAAGGAATTTTTATGCTCGGCACTGTTTCAGAGCCAAAGCCCAACATATAAAGGGCGGAGATTAGGGTGACCAGATTTTGAAAACGAAAAACCGGGACATTTTTTTTACATAACAGTTTATTTATTGTAGTACAATTATACTTTACTACCATTAGTCCTTGTTACATAGTTACGTGTGTGTGTGTGTGTGCGCGCGCGCGCGCGCGTGCGTGCGTGCGTGCGTGTGTGTGTGTGTGTGTGTTGACCTCACTAATCGAACAAAAAAAACCCAGATGTGAATGATTCTGAACCCATTAACCAGTGTCAGGAGGCTCCCTCTTCACAATTTCTAAAGCAGCAATCCCGCCTGAGATCTTACCTGATCCGCAGTCCCTCAAGGTACTATACAGAGGGGAGGTGTTCGCTACCTGTCTTCCGATGTCTCCCCCGTGAAACTTGAGTCAGATCTGGAAGAAAGAAGGGTAGGTTACCTCGGTGTAGGTATACAGCAGTTAAGATAAGACAGGGAGGGTGAGAGAGACAGAGAGAGAGAGAGGGTGAGAGAGACAGAGAGAGAGAGGGCGAGAGAGACAGAGAGAGAGAGAGAGGGAGAGAGAGAAAGAGTGGGTGAGAGAGAGAGGGTGAGAGAGAGAGGGTGAAAGAGAGAGAGAGAGAGGGTGAGAGAGAGATGGTGAGAGAGTGAGAGAGAGAGAGAGGGTGAGAGAGATGGTGAGAGAGAGAGAGGGAGAGAGAGAGGGAGAGAGAGAGAGAGAGAGAGAGGGTGACAGAGAGAGGGTGAGAGAGACAGGGAGAGAGAGGGTGAGAGGGACAGGGTGAGAAAGGGTGAGAGAGACAGGGTGAGAGGGTGAGAGAGAGAGGGTGAGAGACAGGGTGAGAGAGACAGGGTGAGAGAGACAGACAGAGAGAGGGTGAGAGGGTGAGAGAGACAGGGAGAGAGAGGGTGAGAGAGAGGGTGAGAGAGAGGGTGAGAGAGAGAGGGTGAGAGAGAGGGTGAGAGAGAGAGGGTGAGAGAGAGAGGGTGAGAGAGACAGGGTGAGAGAGAGGGTGACAGAGAGAGAGGGTGAGAGAGAGAGGGTGAGAGAGTGGGTGAGATAGAGAGGGTGAGAGAGAGTGTGAGAGAGAGTGTGAGAGAGAGAGGGTGAGAGAGAGAGGGTGAGAGAGATAGGGTGAGAGAGAGACAGACAGAGAGAGGGTGAGAGGGACAGAGACAGAGACAGGGAGAGAGAGGGGATAGAGGGACAAAAGGTATATAAACTGCTGTTCCCCATATATCCTTGGTTGTTGTTAGTTCTTCATTGTCTGCATGCAAATGATCTTCATGCCTGCATGTCATCAGGCCTGTTGTGCTATACCATCTTGATTGCTGAGAAGAAATGCCATGCAATGTCTTGGGCTGATTGCTGTATGAAACTGCCAGTCCAGATGGGATTGTTTTCATTATTTCCATCTTTTAAGTAAGTGTCTATATTTTGCTGTTATTTGTACATTTTTTGTGTGTTCACCTTTATCAAGGAATAAATTATATTTTATCATATCTAAGTCTCGTCCCAGTTCAAACCCAGGTATATATATATATAAAGAGAAAAAATATTAGCGCCAACCTATCACTATATAATATCTCTATCAAAATAAAAGGGACATAGAGGGGCTATTGTGGCAAGACACACCGCGGACATCACACCGAAGTCCTCCTCTTTGGGTTCCTGCGTCTGAACGGGCTGAGTTGTACTCAAAAATGCATTTTATTCAGCTCTGTTTGTGAGTGTGTATTTTTATCCCTTATTCCATAAATGTATTGTTATACAATTTTACGCTATGAGTGCGCCTGTTTTTTCTGTGTTTTTGTATATATATATATTTATATATATTTTTGGTGTAAATTACAGCCTGTCACAAGCTACCGTGACAGCATGTCATTTTCATTAATGGTTGTTATAGTTAATGCAATGCTCTTTGACAAATACTTAGATTAACGTCATTTAACAGAGTTCTGTGGCTCTGGCCCTTAGTGGTGAGTAACGTGCACAATAAAAAGCTACACTGTATACCAGTGATTCCGAACACCAAGGAGTTTGCCCCCCAAAATATGTAATGGCAGTATAGTGTGTTCCTAAGCCGGTTGAGGGACTATGTGCTTAGTAAGGTCTCAAACTGCACCTCAGTGTGGGCGGTACAGTTGTCAATTGCTGTGCGAGCTTCCAAAGTTACGCCCCACAGTGCCTTGTGTCAGCCGCTGCAAGGCATTGTGGGGTGTGCCTTTGGAACTCCTGAGGTGATTGACAGCTACACACCCTAAACTGCCCGCACACACTGAGAGGCGTCCAGGAAGTCAAGTACAAGGATCAGTCAAATGTAATTGTTTTTTAAGCAATCTTTTGGCGAGTAGGCAATAGGATTTATTAATTAGCGGTACAAATCATTTCTAGCAAGGGGTTCACAATGTAAAAAAAGGTTGGGAACCACTGCTCTATAAAAATGTACCAAAATGTATCTTTCTTCTTTCAGTAAACCACTGAGTTCTGCTGCTGCAAAGTATAGAAACAACAAAATGTTCCCAACACAGATCAGACTTTTAATCTATTCCCTGCAAATCTTTGATTAAGAGTACACTTTGACTTTATGTTCATGTTCTCTCACTGGTGCAGAGAAAAATACTTACGTTTATGTTACTCCTCCCAGTCCTCAAATTTATTTATAATTGTATAAATAGTGGAAACATGATCTTGTGTGAAAAACATTTCTATCAATTGTTTTAATTTATTTTCATAAGAAGGTTTCCTGTAACCACCCATCCTTTCTCATGGAGTTGTGATGGCAACAGGAATCTAAAAATGATCCTACTGTATTTGGTTAAGACTGCAAAGAGCTAAAGTCATGTCATCTATTCTCTGAATTAGAGAGGTTCTTCTGAACAATTTGTATCTGTAAGCATCTTCATCTTTTCATTTCAAATACCAAGTTGCAGGTACGCTTTGAAACAGTTGATACCTGTGGTGCACGTAATGACTGCACTATACTGTCTATCCAGAATATAGCAGGATTGAAAGCTTTAAAATGTCTTATTGTTACCATCATGGATCATATACAGATTTTCCAATAAAGTTCTTCTCAAATATGGACCACAAATAAATGTATATACATACATATACAGATGAATCGAGCACTTGTCAGACGTACAGTATGGAGAGATACAATGTATGTTATGATATGTTGAACCAACAATGCTATCAAATCCTATGGGATATGATGTGTTATCTGGGAGAACAATGTCACACGATAATACAGTATACACACACACATTCACACTAGAAATGCATTTAATGAGACGAATATCTAAAAACATTACACTCACAAACATCAGTAAATATTGCGTATCAGAAATTATTCTCAGAAGTCAGCTGCTGGAACCATCATATGGGGACACCAGCCGGAAACGCAGTCTTTTTGGTGTGTGGATACACTTCCGAACCAGGACTAAGGGAAGATGGCACAACCACAAGAAATGTCCTCCTGAAACTTAGCACCGCAAACACCATTCCTCCGGCAAAGCCTCCGTCAGTTTTATCAGCTGTGGGATCCGTGTTTAACCCTACGCGTTCAAGACACGAATGTCTCTTCCTAGGTGTGTTGCACATCATTCGAAGGGGAAGACTGGCGTACGCAACGGGAGAGGCAGAACAGAGCCGAGCCGCTGATTCAGCGCGTCCTACACATCATTGACAGACCAGCCGGGCATCCAGCATAAAAACAAGACTTCCATGTACTAGGCGCATGTCCAAGCTACTTCTAGCACCGCAGTAAACATTGGGGATTTTCTAACTGCAGAGCTGACCCCCAAAGCATACTCAACTGGATGGTTTGATTTCACTGAGTATTTGACTCACATATTAACTGTTCAAGCGCCATAACATTTCTTGTACCCAAAATTTCCATATCTGGTTTCCCAAGAAAACCAGAAAAGGAAGACTTTTTAGGCAGCATATGGACTGAAGTCATATTGGTCAAATTCTAGTGTATTATTTTAATTCTGCATATACTGTATGTGCACATCTCAATCACGAGCACTTTAATTAATACATCAACATAACTAGCGCTTATACACTAATTTTTACCACAGGATTTCTTAATGCAGCATATCCTGGCTAATCACTGATGAACTGGTCTGACATATAATATATCTTGGAAGATACTTTAAAATGTATAACGGCCTCTACCTATCAAATATAAGAAAGGACAACGTTATTTATTAATACTCTAAAACATCTGCCTAACCTGAAAAACAAAGAGAAACTGAAATTCCAACTTTGGAAATCATTCTAAAAACAGTGGAAATAACAACTGTTTTAAACTGCAGTACCTTGTGTAACCCCCCTCTGGGATTACTATGTGCATTTAGGGTGTTAAGGGCCCTAAAGGGTTAACTGCATGGTTTGTTGCAGGGGATCGCTTCTCCCCTCCATTATGTTGCAAAGTACTAGGCAGAAGTTTAGCCACACCCACATTCCAGAAGGTGTTCATCTTGTCACCTACAGTAGTATAGGATGCAAAGTATACTTTTAGCCACGCCCACCTTATAGAAGGGGTTTTAGTCGGCCACCTGGGTCAGAGTGACTAAACCATATACAAACTCCACCCCCTGTATCCCGAGTGAAGGTGACCTCACAGAAAGGTATAAAAGAGCTACAGAAGTCTCTAGGCCCTTTGGTTCCTAGAGGACAAGAGGAGAGGAGCCTCACTGTATATATCATCTGTCCTTAAGTATGTAACTATATGTTAGTGAGTATGGTTACCTTTATTATTTTGCAGTTAGCGAAAAGTAAACAGGGCCACTTATAATGGAGTGTCAGGAAAACCTTACCCTTCCTAACACCCCCCCCCCCCCCCCACTCATGCCTGGGGATTCCTCGAGAAGGGCCCCAGAGTGTCACACAGGGGACTTGTCTATAAACAAGCCCAAATAGCATACTGGCATGACAAAGTATGGACTAGGAGGGACCAGCACAGGATAACATTTTGGGGTCCTTGATAGAAGGTGCACCCTTGCATGGAGTCCTGGTTGGCTGCTTGCAAACCTCATGCCTACATGCAAGGGATTGCTGTTTATCCACCCAAAATGTATGGAAAGGTGACAAGCCATGTGCCTCCCTGAAGTTCTACCTGAGCCCCAGGGAAGAAGTATGAGTGCCTACAATAATAAATAAAAACTGTTTGTCTAAATAAAGTTCCTGGCGGCCTTCATTCCATCAACGTTTACTTCACCACGCTGGATGGATTCCAGCACCCTGAGAAAGGTAACCCAACCACACTGAGCACTTATACTGAAATAACACTACCTCGATGTAACACTCCTCAGGGCAAGGCAAGGAGGGGTTACACTTGATACATTTCATTTATATAACCTTATCAGTACATTTCAGTGGCGATTTTAAAAATCTGAAGATTTCTTTAGCTAAAATATTTTTCTCATCGTCTGGAAATGCAAATGACAAGACTGCGAGCTTTAGAATTACAAACGCCTATATTTGGATAATCTTAAACTGTACTAGACAGTCAAGTGGCATTGTTGATTCTTTCTTGAAAATGCTAATGAAGTTAAAGAGAAAAGGCAACGCAAAACTGCCGTTTCATCAGGCCTGCCAAGTGCCAAAACCAGAGATAACAGGAAACATGTCCTCCTTAAGGTTAAACCTTGACAAACGTCTTTTGCAAGCCACATCTGAAGAGCAATTGATTTACAATCCATATATAAATGCTCCATTGTGGGACAATTCTGATGCGTTATCACAGGGATGCAGAATCTGGGTGCTGTACATGAAGATGTATAAATGCCACGGCTGCTAGCTCTGCAGATAGAGATCAGTGGCCCTGTGAAAAGGGAACTCTTTACCTGTGCTCTCATGCATACATCTATGCTGATTGATTTCACCATGAAAGTGCTGATAAGATCCTCGGTTCCACGTCACTGCCAGTCTTCCCCTATTGTTAGTCATTATAAGGGCAAGATGAATTACATGATGTGGCTGTGCTGTCAGTTTAAATAATCATGTATCAATATTGCTGAAACAATGGCTTAAAGGCATGGATATTAACCATTTTGCTGCCAGATGGAACCCAAATGTACTGTTACCAATTCGTTGTGTATAGATTTGAAAATGCACTTCCGCCCTGCTAGATAATGTACATTACACTTTCTATAAAGTGAAAATGTTCAGCCAGTATAAAACCTTTTAGTATCATTTTGTAGCCCTTGTTTCATGACTGTAGATGTATTCAGTAGCTTTCTGCAACTAGCCCAAATACCAAACTACAAAGCACACAGTGACAGATATCAATAAGATGCATCACATATTACTTTAATAACCGGTTATGGGGTACAAACCTAACAGAAAATCGATGTATAAAAACTGGGCAAAATGTCACTTCTAAGTTTTTCATCTCTTTTCATTTTGCAACTCTTACGGTTGCTCGATGCAGACTTCCTCTTTAATGTATCAGTACTAGCCGCAGGGCAGTGGCCCAAAGCGGCATGCCGGCAGCAGGGCCCTGTGACGGGCAACGGTAACCAGGCTATATAATAAAGGCTAAGCCTTCTGTTTGCCCTTGGGTCCCTGGCAGCTACCCAGCACAATAAGCCAGGGACCAGGTATTTTTGCATGAAAGGTTAAAGTGACCCCCGCCTTTACTAACTTTCTGTGTGTAAGTATTAGGTGGGATATTTGGGTAATAATGCAATTATTTTGTTTGCAGGAGTTCGGGGGCCAGAGCTACCGTTGGTACCTTAATTCTACCTGGTGAGCAGGCATGATTTGCCGGTAAGCGGGTGGAATTACACCGGGGCTACACAGTGTCCCCCAGACTCCTGGTTTTCAAGCCCCGATATCTGTCCTATATCCCTTACAGTCATGAGTCTCCCCAAGGTCCCCCATGTATTAAAATATGTTTTATGTGCTTTATACATTTATTATAAGACTCTATGCAGTCAGCCAGGGCATCAACTTAAGGTGCCAGCAAGTCTGCATAGAGTCTGTAGTTCAAAGAGTAAACGAGATGTTGAGAGGTGTCGGGGTGCTAAGTGGATGGAGCAGGATGGAGTACTGAGTCCGGAGAACAGAGACTCCCTGCGGGGAGGATCCTCTGGTCTGCCAGACTTAGTGGAGCCTGCCCAGTAGATGGCAACGGGTTGACTGGGGGAAGCAGCAGAATGTCGGCGCGTTTCCCATTGGTCAATTCATATGTCCCGCCCATGGGGCATCCCGAGCTGGCTTGAAACGCCCCTCCTCTGACGTCAGCCAAGAGATGAGCCCCTGTTTCTATTGGCTAGTGGGATAGGGTCCCACGCTCTGATTGGTCGTTCCTCCTACCTTAATGCTAAGGATAGCTTAGCGGAGTGTATGTAAGGAGATGGCCGAGATGACTCTCCAGTTTCTTGTGTCGATGAAGCTTTGCTCTGTTGCAAATATACTTCGTTTTGAAGCTAGGAAAGTCTGCCTCGCAGAGACTAAGTCCTGCGTCAGGACCAAGTTCTGAGAATTGTCCGTAGCGGTCGCAGCTGGGATTTCAAGCCGAAAAGAGGACCAGGAGAACTGGTGTATATCACGATCAGGGTAAGCTCATCCAAGCGGGTGCTCTGCACCTAGGAATGCCTAGATTTCCCCCCCAGACCCCCAGTAAGTATGCTTTTGTCTGTCTATTATATTTCTTCTTGTTGTACGCAGGTTTACCGAAATAAACTAAATTTTGTTTCTACTACTTTTCTTCTACTTTGTTTTGCCTAATGTATGATACCGGTACAAATATAAAAGTTGTTAAAAGTTCCGGGTCTCCCGTGACAGGCCACTCCTCCGGCAGAACATGATGTCGCATTGTCATGGCAATGCATAACGTCGCCATCACAATGTGACACTGCAGAAGGAAGGCTGCTCTGCAGAAGGTGAGATCCCCCTGCATGCGCCATCTCTACATATGCCACATACAAACACATGTAAATTAGCACACACATGTAAATTAGCACACACACACCCCTGCCCCATCCCTACCTTGGGGTGAGCAGCAGCGTGGTCCTGTGCTGGGACTCCTCACCTCCCTCCTCCAGCAATTGGACAACAACAGGTGGTGCTGTTTCCAATACAGAGGGGGTGCGAGGAGACATGAGCTGTCATACGGGATGTCAGACGCCGACGTGCGGAGTCCGGAATAGAACAGAGTAATACATGGAGACGCAAGCGCAAGCACCTGGAGTCATGCCATGTGTCGGTCAGTGCAGTACTCCATAGGCGGTATACTCCCCAGAACGTCTGACTCACTTGCATATCGGTGGTGACTGTAGAGACTCTTCTATCTGTCCCTCTCTGATACTGGACTTATTTTACCTATGATATAATTGAGAATTAGGGCTATTGTAGCTCATAAATATATTTTTGCATTGTTCTAAAGAAGGCCGCGCTTGTCTTTTTTTCTTGTCTTTCAAGAAAGGTTCCTGTTTCTAATACAGTCCTAGCCATGTTACTCTGTATGTCCTGTCCTCTTGGCTATGGATTCCCTGTTGCGAACCTCAGTCTTTGACCCTGACTCAGCACCTTTGCTGCCTGCCTTGATCCTCTGCCTGCAACATGAATATGTTAACTCCAACAGGACTCTCTCCCTTGGCTCCAGTCGGTGAATATATACCACTACCAGTCCACCTCCTGATCTGAGATGAACACCATTATAGGGTGTAACCCATACTGTAAGCACGTATACTAAAGAACAACATGGCCAACTAGCCCTATTCTATTCAGATGGGGTATGTTTACTTGCAACTTTCTCAATTCTTTACAAATAAAAGATTTTGTACTAAAGCTTTATTAATCCAGGTGATATAGACAAAATAAATGCAAGAAATCAACAAAAACTGAATGATACTAAGAACCACATCCACAGAGCCCCATTAAATGACTCAGTGTGGTGTAAGGCCTTGATTATACCAGATGCCGCTGAGCGGCAGCCCGATCCGGTGACGTCACAATGTGCTGCCGCCGAGCGGCATCTTGATCATACAGGGGAGACAGGAGAGAAGAGATGCAGAAGAGGCAGGGAGGCGTGGCAAAGGCGTGACCGTGAGCGGTTTGCCCTCATTGGCTGAACCGCTCACGTGACACGGTCGTCGCCTGCCAAATACAAGTTGGAAAATCTCTACAGGAGACTGCCGCCCTGCAGCTCCAGGCGGCGTGCTGGTAAACCTTCATCGGTTTTCAGCTATTTGTTTTCCAGCCACGCGGCATCGTGCCATGCGACGCCACTGGCGATTTCTAGTATAATCACGGTTTAACCCTAATTTAACATTGTGTGATGTTTTATCGTGCATATTCAAAACTCAATAACATAGGGGCAATACGTGGCGAGTTACCTGTCAGCACACCAGCGATACCTGGGAAAAATGCTCATTTAATTAATTTGAATATGCGTATAAGTAACTTTGTGGATATGCGTTGACCTCGGGGAAAATAACGTCCATTATAGTTGTAGGTAACTTTACATTATTAGCACTGACTTAATGTGGCTCTGAGGCTCTGACCCTATCTGCATTATAGCTAACAGTAAGGAAGCAATAAGAATCTCTCAGTGCTGGAGGAGTTAAAGCAGTGTCTGCATGGTAAAGCACGCAGAAGGAACAGTCTAATGGGCACAATTAATTAAAAATATAATGTGAATTATTTTAAAAGAATGTCACACAAAGTAAATAATGAAAAGCAATCATAATAAAGAGGAAACTGACTGCATCCAACATTAATTTGCTGTAAGCCTGATAGATTACCCTGAATAATTATGAGTGATCATTTTATGAGGCAGGTCTTATTTATGGTAACTCAGGAACATTGCTGAATTGTAAGCATGTTTTACTACTTTAAACTCCTAATTATCCGCAGTTATGTATAGGCTGTTACTATCCCCGTGCATTAAAAAATAAAATAGACTTTTAAAGGTATGGCAGTCATGCAATGAAGCTCTGCGCTAGGGTAGAATTCCTGACTTGCCTTCAATGTGGCTACAGTATCTGTATCCTGTACCCTACCCCAAAACAATAATAATAATAATAATATGTAACAGTGTTTCCCCCACCCTCTGGTAGATCTGCCTATTAAAGGGTGTGTAGTGCTGGGTACCTGCTGGTTCACAGGATGCTGAGCTTTCTGCCGGTGGTATGGGGAAGATAGGACAGGCTTTAGTTCTTCTCTCGGTGGTTCAGCTCCTCCATCCCTTGCAAGCTCCAGGGATGCTAGAGACAATCCCTGCAGGAGAACCCTCTGATACTTCACCCTGATAGATTGTAGTCTCAGCCAGGAGTATATTTTATAAACAAGAACAGCTTTATTCTGCAACTCACAGGATACAGCATACAGTACAGAATCCAGTCTTTAACTCATTCACTTATCTTCCAAGACTCAGGATGATCCCTGGACTCAACCCTGGGGCTTGAGGCCTCCATAGCCAGTCCTTTGCTCTTCCCTCACCACCTGATGGGATGAGGGGTATCTTTCCCACCAACCAAGGGAGGGGATGGAAAGTGACGAGAGCCCTACGCACACTATTCTGTGGGACAGTCTCTCTCAGGGGAGAGACAACTGACTAAAATTACATGTGCAGCCCCTTAAGTACCCTGGGGGAGGGTCCAAGGTCTGAGCCCAGGATAGGTCAGAACACAGGCCTTGTAACGCCCCCCCCCCCCCGTGTCACTCACAACGGTAGCTGCTCACTGCAGGGGGAAACCCAGATTGGGCCTAACACGGCCTGGACTTATACCATGATTTACATGCTAGGCAGGGCAGAATAGTAGCCAAAACAAGACAAGGTTACATTCTCCCTCTGGTGGAATATCAAACGTCCATGTTTAGAACCTAAATCTGATGTACCATCCTTCAGCTTGGAACAACATCTGAAAAATGCATAACAATTGATAACAATAAAATTGCATACAGTTCATAACACTGAGGCATACAGATCACTCCCAAACATGGAGAATCTTTTACACCCTCAATAATAATGCTTAGGGTCAGGCTTCTTAACTTACGTCACCTGCATTGCACAGGGGGCGGGATGTACCGATGCATCCATTCCCTCCCCTTTGTGCTAGATTTCTACACTGTGTGTCCAGGTATATCCCAGTGACCCGCGCATGTGCTTCCAGTCGGTTGTTGGGGTGGGCTGTGCTCGTGAGACAGGACGCAGATGACGGCGGATTCCATTGTTAGGCGGAGGGTGGCCGCCAAGCGTCCTGGTTACGCGTGCAGCGCTCTGCCCCCTACGGACAGACGGGCTCACGGGATTGATGTAGGCAAGAACACAGTGCATCATGGGTAAGATTTCGATTTTAGGCGCAAATTTCTCTGTCTTGGGTTGTGTATAAATTGTTTGTTGTTTTAACATCAGGTAACTCCTTAAAGTGCAAACAGCACGAAACGCGTAGGAGGGCTACACTCTACCGTTTTCTAATGCAGCTTGAATAAATATTATTTTTTATTTCCACATGACCTGTTCTTGCCGCTGTGCACCACACACTACACTTTCTCACATTCTTGGATTCCGGACATGGGTGCACGCTTGAGGACCTGCAGGGGATCAGCGGTGAGTACCCTTATATATTATGGAATTCCCTAAGGAGAGGAGAATGGGTGACATCCTCACCAATATTTCCAGGGATTAATGTGTCAATTCATGTGACATTGGAACGTGAGAACTGTATCCTTAATCATTATACTGTACTTCCCCTGTACGGTTACCTCTGTATATATGAATGGATATGAAGGGACATAGCATTTGAGCTCCTACAAAAACCTTTCTTAATATTCTTAACTTAACCTGCCTTGATGATCGGGAACCGTAATTGAGTACACCATTTTTAGACCATTCTCAGGGCGATACTCCACCCGATCCATAAAGATACCCCGTCCTACACTCCACACTTTCATAAGATAGCATACCCTCTCCTTGGTGTAGAATTGGGAGTAACTGCATTTAGATTACAAGTACTCTATCACCGCATCCCTAAACCAATCTTCCCTATGCTCCTCTATCTCCCACATAATGGGCTCGGGGACATATGGGTACAGTGGCGGCCGCCCTGAGTCTAAAGCGGCCGCTACCGTGGGTATTTTTTAACCCCGTGCAGACGCGGGCTTTTTTTTTTTTTTCGGTGCCGCAGGCGCTTCCATTGTTCAGCGTCATTAGCGCTGAATGGAAAAACGGCCGGTGCGTGGCCGCGAGATGCTGCTGGCGCGCGCCCAAGTTCGGCGGCTAAAAAAAAAGCCCCGAACAATTGCGGTTAAGCTTTTGATTAAGCTTAGCCGCAACAGTAGTTATATCCATGGGACTGCCGGTATCTTTGAACTGTGGCTCGGTCAGCCCGTCTACAGGCCTCATGCAGTAAAGGCGCAAAAAAAAAAAATCACCAGGATTTTTAAATCGACATTTTTGGCAGCGGGGTCTCTGAGGCTGAAATCAAAGCGATTCAGCTAAGGACACCCCCTGCTCCAAAAACACTATTAATAAAACTTACATTAGAGCAGCTTGATTACCTAAGCAGATATCAGCTAAGGCAATGAAGGGATAAACACCCGTGCCAGGCTTATTTTGGGTAGCGGGGGTGGATGAAGGTGGTCCTTGGTGGGTGTTTAGGCCATGCGGGGGGGTAACCCCTTCATTACCTTAGCGGTTAACCCTAATGGGTTAACCCTCCAGCTACCCACCTGGTAGGCCTAAACACCCATCCTTGGGGCTACTACCCCCTTCACCCACCACCGCTACCCACAATTAAAAAAACCGCACACAAAAGCCATACTACCCACCTCCTATGCCCCCAATAAACCATTACAATATCTAATAAACACCAATACACAACACACCCGCTGTGCCCCCACATACTGTAAAACCAATATATATTTTTTTACACACACAATTAATACCCCAGGCTGGCGGGGGTCCCCGGGTTATCTCAACAGGTGTTCTCATGGCAGTGCAGTGGGCAGTGCAACCCGGAGGGTACCCATGGGTGTCTGGGGGCTTTTGTGTGGGCCCCGCTAGGCTCCGTGGGCCCCGTGGGCCCCAATGAGGTCCACGGGTGGTTCCTGCTGGTTTCTTGGGGTCCCATAGGGGACCCCGGTTCCTCCCTGCAGGTGTCCATAGGTCTTCAGGTGGTACCCATGGGTGCCTGGGGGACCTCAGGTGGTACCCGTTGGCGTCCGGGGGTCCTCTAGTGGTCCCCGTAGGTTGCCGCTGGCCTGCGGTACCAATCCTGTATTTTAAACAAAAACATGGCCTACATTTCAATCAATACACCCCCCCGCCCAAAACACATGCAGCACAGTAATGTGCAAAATAACTATTATCCAGATATGGATAATACATTATTTTCCCATTATTAAACAACATTAACCATGCAGCATAAATAATGTAAATAAAAACAGTTCTATTACCCCTGGCAAAGTGAAGGGCATCCTCGTCAGCTTACTGCGGGGCCATATCCTCCGATGTCAGCAAGAATACATAATAAATACAATCTAATGGCCCCTATTCCTTAATAACCTTCACGGTTAATAACTGCTATAGTAATTAAGGGGTTAACCCATCCTGCCCCACTACCCACCCGGGAGGCCTAACCACCCATCCCGGTAGCACTATACCCACCCTGTACCCATCCATTGGTACAGTGGGTACATCATGCTCATATAAAATGGGCATGATTTCCCACTATAGCAAGAAATAGTGAAGGAATAAAAAAACAGGCCCAAATAAAACACATAACATTGCCAAATAAAACACATCATGTCAATATAATATGAGCATGATTTAACAATATGCCAGTCAATGGTCAACTTAAAAAAAAAACAATTACAAACAATTTCCTATGCATTCCAAACAATCAAAAAATAAAAACAAATTAAGAAGTAAACACAAAATAATTTACATCAATCAATTAATCAAATCCAAAATAAAGACCAGAATAAACAATTAAAACACCAAACAAAACCATGAATAAATAAAATAATTATCCAAATAAACTGCATTATTCTAAAACAAAAGTCACAAAATAATCCAACATTAAAAAGAAAACACCAATCAAAAGCCAGAAATAAACAATTTAAAACACCACCAAAAATGCCAGCATACTAAATACAAACACAAAATAAAGTGCATAATAATTAAAAACCAAATTACCAATATACTTGTAAAATACATAAAAGCAAGTATTTGTCAAAAAAAACATTGCTTGTCCCTGTATGTATGTATGTGTGTATGTATGTACAATTAGGTCCGGAAATAATTGGACAATGACACAATTTTCATCATTTTGGCTCTGTACGCCACCACGATGGATTTGAAATGAAACAACCGAGATGCAATAAAAGTGTGTGAGGACTCAGGGGTCACGTCGGTCGCAGCGTGACCTCCCCTCACCTCTGTCCACTCCCGTGGCTGTGCGGCTCCCTCCTCGCCCGGCCTCCCTGCTGAGGGGACTCCCCCGTCCTCCCCGTCGGGCTGCTGCTGCCCCACGCAGGGCTAGTGCTCGGCTGCCTGCCGTTGCTTCTGCGCGCGCATCCCTTGCTGTTACTGAACACATTCCAGCACCAGCTAATTTATTCACTGCTCTTGCAGTGAAGTCACACCTCCCTGTTTACTAGTTAACCCTAAACCTTATCACCTGGCAGCCTATTATGGAAACCAATCCTGGACTGCTCCTAGGGCTCCTCCAGGCCTGCCTCTGTTAACCATTGGTCAGCCTCTCTCACATCGCTCGACATAGTCTCTGCTACAGACGTCTATTCTGGCATTCCCTTTGTCTTTGTGCATTCAGGTTTCGACCCGGCTTGGCGGACGAACTTACCTGGCTCTGGATCCCGGCTCCCTCTTGACCCTGCAGCTTCTTCCATCCCTCGACCTCAGCTTGGACCTCGACCTTCCGGATCTCTCTCTCCCCGACTTTTGGCTAACGGCAAACACTTCGCTTCTTCAGTACCGGTACCGGCAAGTATTGCTACACCTGTTCACACCTGGCCTGGCAACACCTAAACACCACACTCCGGACACGCTCCTTCTGCTGCGGGTGCGTGCACATATACGTCCCCACCTCAGTATAAGGGACGAGTCTGGTCTGCGGGCAGCACCGGCGTAACATTATGTCGAGCCCACAAAACGCAGACCAGACCGACATGGCCTCCATGATGATGGCCATGTATCAACAAGTCCAGGCCCTAACTGACCAAATGGCTCTCCTCACTCAACAGGTACAGGACATTTCTTTTCAGGCACCACCTGGGACCGCACCGCCACTGTCGCCAGAACCGGGTACTGCCGCGACTTCCGGCCCGAAGATCCCGGCACCTAAACCGTATGCAGGGGATCCACACGCCTGTCGCGGTTTTCTCAATCAGTGCGAGATCCAGTTTGAGATGGCTCCACAGCAGTACTCCACTGGTCGCATGAAAGTGGCATATGTGTACAGCCTGCTTACAGGGAAAGCACTGGCATGGGCATCCCCAATTTGGGAACTCCTTCCCGATATCACCCGTGATTATGCAGCCTTTAGACGAGACTTTCGACAGGTCTTCGATACCCCCGCACGCCAAGAAACTGCCTCTGACTCTTTGCTTGAACTTTCCCAGGGACGTCGTTCCGTGGCCCAGTACGCCTTGGAGTTCAGGACCATAGCTGCTGGCTTTAGTTTCAGTCTTCTGGCAAGGCTTAACGGATTCCGTCAAGGACGAGCTCGCCTCACAACCCAGGCCAGGGCATCTGGAGGAACTCATCTCCCAGGCCAATCGAGTGGATCAGCGCCTTCAGGTACGTCGCCTCCAATGCCAGCTTCCCAGATTTACACCCTTCCGTGCTCCTTTTCCGAGATTCTCTCCAACCACAGGACCTGCCGTCACCCCACTACCTGCTTTGGAGGCTCCGGAGCTGATGCAACTTGGAGTCCAGTGTTCCCGGACACCAATACAGCAAGCTCGCCAAGTCGGTGGATTATGTTATTACTGCGGATCCTCCGAGCATCTGATCCGTGAATGTCCACTACGCCCGGGAAACGACCAAACCCAGTGAGTACAAAGGGGCTCTCGCTGGGTGCTAAATCTCTTTGTCCCCTTTCCAGGAAGGAACTTCCCAAAAAATTGACCATTCCTGTCTCTCTCTCGGGTCCTACCTTCCATACCTCCACTGCGGCATTTATCGATTCCGGCGCGGGAGGAAATTTCATGGACCAAGCTTTCTCTGAAAAGAACCAGATTCCACTCGTTAGGAAGAAGTCTCCCATTCCCTTGGTCGGGATTGACGAGCGTCCGCTCACCCCGGCATATATTTCCTTGGAGACTTGCCCCATCAACCTTTCCTCTCATTCACACAAGGAGACCTTGGCCTTTGATGTAATCCATGCCCCTGGTACTCCGGTCACTCTCGGCTTACCCTGGTTACAGAAGCACAATCCTCTCATCAACTGGACATCCCAAGATCCTATTGCTTGGAGGTCGAGGTCGGAGGAGCCGTTTCCACCAGCCGTACTTCCGCCTCGACTGCTGGCCAATGCATCCAACCCTAGGGGAGGATTGCCCGCTCCGTATGCTGCTTTTCTGGATGTCTTCTGCAAAACCCAATCCGAACTACTACCTCCTCACAGATCTTACGATTGTCCTATAGACTTGGTACCTGGATACAAATTACCCAAATCCAAATCCTACCCCCTCTCTCTTCCTGAGACGGAAGCCATGAACGAATATATCCGTGAGAACCTTAAACGGGGCTTTATTCGGCACTCCAATTCACCTGCAGGAGCTGGATTCTTCTTCGTCAAGAAAAAGGACAGTACTCTCAGACCGTGTATTGATTACCGGGGACTGAACCGCATCACGGTGAAGAACCGTTACCCACTTCCTCTCATTTCTGAATTATTTGACAGACTTCAAGGTGCTAACGTGTTCTCCAAGCTTGACCTTCGCGGGGCGTATAATCTCATTCACATCCGGGAGGGCGACAAATGGAAGACTGCCTTCAACACCCGTAGCGGCCACTACGAGTATCTCGTGATGCCTTTCGGATTATGCAACGCTCCGGCGGTTTTTCAGGACTTTATCAACGACGTCTTTCAGGATGTCCTTAATCAGTTTGTAATTGTTTATTTGGATGACATCCTTATCTTTTCCAAGAATCTACAGGACAATATCATCCATACCAAGTTTGTACTCTCCCGTCTCCGAGAGAACCGTTTGTTTGCCAAGATGGAGAAATGTCTCTTTCACCAGTCTACCACCTCTTTTCTGGGATATATTATTTCCAACACGGGATTGGCCATGGATCCTGAGAAACTTAAAGCCGTAATCGATTGGCCGCAACCTAACTCCCTCAAGTCTATTCAGCGGTTCCTAGGCTTTTCCAATTATTACCGGAAGTTTATTCTTAACTTCTCCACAATCATCGCCCCGATCACAGCACTGACCCAGAAAGGAGCTGATCCTTCGTCTTGGTCTCCTGAGGCAGTCATAGCTTTTGAAACACTAAAACAAGCTTTTGTCTCAGCTCCCATTCTTCGACACCCGGACACCAATTTTTCTTTCACCCTAGAGGTAGACGCTTCAGACTGCGGGGCCGGCGCTGTCCTATCCCAAAAGTTTTCTCCCCAGGATAAATTTCACCCTTGCGTTTTTTTCTCGAAGAAGTTTTCCCCAGCTGAGAGGAACTATGATGTGGGCAATAGAGAACTTTTGGCCATCAAGTTGGCACTTCAGGAATGGAGGCATCTGTTGGAGGGGTCAAAAGAGCCATTTACTATTCTCACGGACCACAAAAATCTTTTATACATCGAGAATGCCCGTCGCTTAGGCTCCCGCCAAGCCCGCTGGTCGTTATTTTTCTCCAGGTTTAATTTTATTTTGTCTTACATTCCTGGCACTAAAAACGTCAAGGCGGATGCTCTCTCTAGACAATATTCTTCTGATGAGAGACCAGAGAAAACTTCAGAGTCTATCCTTCCCAAACAAAAAATCCTCACGGTCGCTACATTCAAAAATCTTGAGAGGATCATCAAGTCTCAAAGCCACCTTCCTAGCGATCTTGAGATCCCGAAGGATACCTTATACGTGGAGGCCAAGTTTATTCCGGAGATTCTGGAATGGGGATATGCTTCCCGTTCGGCAGGACACCCAGGCTACAAGAAGACTTTGGATCTCATCCGTCGTACCTTTTGGTGGCCCAATATGGCCAAATCCATTCTTGAGTTTACCCGGGCCTGTCCAGTATGTGCACGCAACAAGATTCCTCGCCAGAGACCCCATGGTCTTCTTTTGCCCTTATCCATCCCGGAACGCCCCTGGTCCCACATATCCATGGATTTTATTGTTGAATTGCCTAGGTCGAATGGCATGAACACTATTCTAGTAGTCGTGGATCGGTTTTCCAAGATGGCACACTCTATTCCTCTCAAAGGATTACCCTCCTCACCCGCCCTAGCCGATATTTTCTCCAAAGAAATTTTCCGGATCCATGGCATACCCACGTCCATCGTATCGGATCATGGCTCTCAATTTGTTTCCAGATTCTGGAGATCCTTCACAAGAAGACTGGGCATTGCTTCCTCCTTCTCTTCGGGTTATCACCCTCAGTCTAATGGACAGACCGAGAGGGTCATCAATCTCTCGAGAAGTATTTAAGGTGCTTCGTCTCTGACTCCCAGGATGATTGGACGGAATTGCTTTCCTGGGCTGAGTATGCCTTTAATTCCACCAGGAATTAATCCACTAGGGAGACACCTTTCTTCATTAATTACGACTATCACCCGGCTTGCCTAACTATTTCCAAGATCTCCTCTGGAGTTCCAGCTGTGGATGAACACATCTCCCTCCTACAGGACTCTTGGGCCAGAATTCAATCTGCACTTCAAAGGGCCTCCCTGTCTTCTAAAGTCCAGGCTGACCGCGTTCGCCGACCTGCACCCAACTACAAACCAGGGGACAAGGTTTGGTTGTCTACTAGAAATATCCACCTCAAAACCCCTTCCTCCAAATTGGCTCCTAGGTTTCTGGGGCCATTTCCTATCATGGAGCAGATCAACCCGGTGGCTTTCCGTCTTCAACTACCCCCAAGCATGCGAATTCCAAATGTTTTCCATACATCACTTCTCAAACCGTTCATCTCTAGCCCTCTGTTCCCGGACCACACTCTTAAACCAGATCCTGTGATCATACAGGGCAACGAAGAGTACGAGGTCCAGACCATACTAGATTCCCGTTTCTCCAGAGGGAAAGTCCATTTCTTGGTTCATTGGAAGGGTTTCGGACCCGAGGAGAGGTCTTGGGTACCTCTTAGTGACATCCACGCACCAGGACTTCTTAAAAGCTTCCGGAAGAAGTTTCCATCCAAGCCATGGAATGATCGTCCCGAGGCCGACCCTGAAGGGGGGGTACTGTGAGGACTCAGGGGTCACGTCGGTCGCAGCGTGACCTCCCCTCACCTCTGTCCACTCCCATGGCTGTGCGGCTCCCTCCTCGCCCGGCCTCCCTGCTGAGGGAACTCCCCCGTCCTCCCCATCGGGCTGCTGCTGCCCCACGCAGGGCTAGTGCTTGGCTGCCTGCCGTTGCTTCTGCGCGCGCATCCCTTGCTGTTACGGAACATATTCCAGCACCAGCTAATTTATTCACTGCTCTTGCAGTGAAGCCACACCTCCCTCCCACACACTGGTTACTAGTTAACCCTAAACCTTATCACCTGGCAGCCTATTATGGAAACCAATCCTGGACTGCTCCTAGGGCTTCTCCAGGCCTGCCTCCGTTAACCATTGGTCAGCCACAGTACTTAATGCCTGTTCTGCTTCTCTCACATCGCTCGACATAGTCTCTGCTACAGACGTCTATTCTGGCATTCCCTTTGTCTTTGTGCATTCACAAACAATGTGCCTTTTTTTTTTTTTGGTGACGTCGTGTAAAGGAAATGAAGCTAGTCAATCAGAATGGCTGTGCTGCATTTCTTTTTAAGATTACGTCACTAAAGCCAAGATGGCCACTGTCACATGGTATTTCAGCCAATCAGATTGTGGGAACTATATCCCCAATCTGATTGGTTGTTGCAGACCATGTGACAGAGTTTTTTGGGGAAAGGATGTTGCCTGTGGTCTGGTCCCAGACCGCAGGCCGCGCACACCGCGTGGCATCCGTCACTGGTGCGCTAACACTCTCTCACCTAAGTGCTGAGGGGAAGTGTCCCTCTCTATGGGCCTTCCCTGCAGCAACCACACTCTACTGGGAGTCGGGGCCTAGCTGTGGCATATGGGGCAACTCTAGGCCTAGTCCGAAAGATACTGGCACCCGGACACTACCTGATCCTTCAGCTGCCTTTTTCCAACTGCCCACATGCTCTGTTTCATGCCAAATTGTATCTACTCTCAGCCCCTACATGTGGCTAAGGCTCCTGGGACATGTAGTCCCTTGCGGAGCCTCTTCTAAGATGGCTGACGCTGGTTCTATACTATTGCATGCGTGTCGTATCAGCACAGGACATGGCCCCTTTAATAATCACATTCTACTGGACCATGTGACGGTGCTTAGCCAGCATAATTAGAGTTAGTGAGAGTTGGAAGGGAGCTGAGGGAGTGGGGAGTAGCAGGCCCATCCAGTATCAAGAGTCCATGCAGGACCCCTAAGAGAGAGAGGGAACTACAGAGAGAGAGAGTTGCCCCACTGGACCATTGCATGCAGCAGGGCCCAGCAGAGACCAGGACTTGACAGTGCAGAGGAAAACTGGCAGACAGATGCTATTACAGAGAGAGATTAGGGAGCCCAGCTGTGAAGGTTGGAGTGGTTGAGCTAACCCCCAAAGGATATAAACTGCAGTTATATAAGACTTCTAAAGGTAAGTAAAATATTGAATGTATGTAAATGTGTTTTTTCAGTGTTTTTTATTGTATTTATTTATTTTTATGTTTTCGATTGCCCATTGACTGTTAATGTATTAATCTGTGCCCCTACAGATAAATACAGTGACAGGCAATGCATTTTATGGCAAGTGCTTGTTTTCGATTGTTATTTTTTCTATTTCCGTTTATTGTTAGGATTAAATTGTTTGGAATTTGGATGGCTTGTTTTTAGTACATTTTAGGATTGGTTAGCTTTTAAAATTAATTAAATGTTTTGTTGGCTAGTGGTTTTATTTATTTCATTGATTGGTTGGCTAGTGGTTTTATTTCTTGAATAGTTTGCTGGGATAGATGTTTATTCAATTGTATTGTTATGTTTTGGAATAAAATAATTTTAATTATTTTGCTATTTTGGTGATAGATACATTTTAGTGATGCGTACTATTAGGCTATTTAGTTATTTTATTGTTGGGGTGTTTAGGTGCTTGTGTATTTATTTAATTCTTGTGTATTTTTGGCATCAATGATTTTTGTTAGGTTGACTATTGAGTGCTATAGTGACATATCATGCCCATATAATATGGGCATAATATACCACTGTGCCAATCAATGGTTAGAGGGTGGGTATAGTGGCCCTTGGGTGGGTGGTTAGGCCCCCGATTGGGTAGTGGGGGAGGGTGGGTTAACCCCTTAATTACTAGAGCGGTTATTAATCGCTAAGGTGATAAAGGGTTTAGGGGCCATTAGATTGTATTTGTTTATCTACTTCTGCTGGCAACGGAGGACATGGACCTGCAGTATGCTGATGAGGACGCCATTCATGATGGCAGGGGTAAGTAGAAAGTTTTATTTACTTTATTTATGCTGGCTGGCTAATGTTTGCTTTTAAATGGTCAAATGAGCTATTATCCATATCCATATTATCCATATCTGTTATCCATAATAGTTATTTTCCCCATTACTGTATAGTATGGGTTGTGGGGAGTTGTTTGGGGTAGGGAGGTGGGTAGTAGGGTTGTTGTGTTTTTTAATGTTTATTGTGGGTAGCGAGGATTGGTTAAGTTGGTATTTGGCCCTTTTTGGTTGTTTATAACTACCGGGTGGGTAGCGGGAGGGGTCAATGACTTCATTACCTTAGCGGTATAAACCGCTAAGGTAATGAAGGGGTTAACTCCACCCACAACCCACCCAGGGCCCAAGACCACCTTCACCCACCCCCGCTACCTACAATAAACATGGCACTGGTAGTTAATCCCTTAATTGCCTTAGCAGTAAGCCGCTAAGGTAATGAAGTTGCCTGTAAATGCATTTTTTATGCATCCGGGGGACTCCGGTGCTGATATTAATGTGTATCACACTCCCGGCATCAATCCCATGCAGGAAAAAGCATTTTTTTTTTCTAAGTCCTCTCTCGCCACCTTCTCAGCATGTTCTCCCCAGCCTCACGCCAACTTTTCCTGGCGTGAGGATTTGGGGAGAAACTCGCCATTCTAGAGCCGCGATTAGCCGTGATAAATTAATCGAGGTTACTAGAATTGCATGAGTTTCAGAACCTGCCGATAAGTGGCTTATCATCGCTCACCCGGTGATCTATTTTGTACGGCTGAAAAAATGGGCGATCTATGCCTTTATCGCCCACTTATTGAGGTTTACAGAATAGCAGTAGGCATTGTGGGCGAAAAGGCCTCGATAAGTGGTTATGAAGGCTTATAGAATAGACCCCATAGAGTTCTTCAATTCTACTGGGGTTGTTTTGCTCTTTATGCACCGATGGATAACCCTAACCCTGGATGTTTCTAGATGTGTTTTCCGACAGTCTTGGACATTTGGTAACAGCCATTTTGGTGTGGCCAAACCACAGCCGGCGTTTAGCTGACCCTCACCTCGCCGTTGGTACATCTCTCCACCATCCGCTTCACTGCCCAAGCAATCCTCTAACCTTAAACCCTTACCCTAAAAACCCCTAATCTTAACCCCTAATACTAAAGCTACCCTAAAAACCTTAACCCCTTACCCTAAACCCCTCTAATCTTAACCCCTAATACTAAAGCTACCCTATAAACCTTCACCCTTTACCCTAAACCCCTTATCATATGCCTTTATCCTTATTCCCTACCCTAAAAACCTAACACCATACCCTAACCACTAAAATTCATTAATGTACTTACCTTATTGGCCAAACAGCCAGTGGCTGAGTGTACTGTGGCGGAGTGGCTGGGGTGAAGAGTCCTCCGGCGGCCAAGCACTGACGTGGGTGCGGCAAAATGTCCGTGATCACATGTCCGAGATTCTGTCTTATCAGTGCTTATATACACCAAATGGGTTATAATTTCATATCTAAAAAAAATCTTAGTTTTATAAAAGGACTATTCTGCACATACTGAATACTGTACCTGCGCAAGGTGATTTGAAGCTTGTGATTTTCAATTAGTTCAACCACAATATTATTTTCAAACAACCCGGACATGCACAATCTTGTCTCGGAATCTATAAATAATCCAGGTTTCCTGTCTCTCAGCCTCTCTCTAGTGTTACTTCTTCTATTGGCATGATATTGTAATATTTTCTTCCTAACACAATCCTGCAATGCATGAACAAGCGCAATGTAATGTGTTCCTCAAAGTAACTACATTCATTTGTCACACCTTTTATTTACTTTGTACTGCAAGAAGTGCCATATCTAGATTATTAATTCAATAAAAAATAAATCAAGTTAAATAATATGCATGCAAATGCTGTGTTTTCCAAAGATGTAAAAATATGATGGGCGGATGAGACCATACAGAGGTAAACCATAATGACCTGTATCTTCCAGGTGCAAAAACCACCACATCCACTTTTTGTCACGAACAGAACAATTTATGATAATATTGATGCTGTTATTTACCTTATGCTTTTTTCTTTCTGTAACTTCAAAATGCTTTAAATAAAGAATATTTAAAAAAAAGAACTTTTAGGAGTAGAACAACATCCAAACTGTGCAGCAAAACCTGTGTAACATGAGAGGCCGTACATACTGTAAAGGGGAGATTGTAATAGCATTATACATTACAGTGTATTAATTTTCAGGATGGGGGTACTTTACATCTGGGCTCTTCAACCATTTAATTGAAATGTCATTTTAGATAGAACTGCTTGCAAGGTGTTGAAATATAATAACTTTTAAGTCTTTAAATATAAAATTTGTACCATATAAATTTTACATTACCTTAAAGGAGCAATACAAGCGGTTTTTTTTTTACATTTATTTATTTACAAAGGATTGAAGTAGGAAGTCTCCGGAGCTGAACCCCATTCATTTCAGCTCTGTGGCCCCCTACTTCTGGAGAAACTTACCTCTATAGGGGGTGCCGGTAGGCTTTCCAGCTGAGCTAGCTGAGGTTTAGGCCTAGTTCAGGGTGCCAGAGGCAGGAGTTGGAGGGCGGGCGTTCGCGTGTGCAAGCGGCAGTTTGCTGGGCGATGTGTGCACATCCTCCCCAGCAGACTTTGTCAAGAATTGAGGAGGCGGGGAGGGGGCGGGGCTACAGACAGCAGCTTAGGGGTCGGTGTTGCTGTCTTGAAATCATTCTCAGGAATGATTTCATTGGCTGCCGAGGTCCCAGTGACGCTGCTGCAGCATCAAAAAACAACTTGGGTTGTTATTGAAACTGTAGCCAGAGTCAACTCCGTACTTCGGAGACAGGGCGGCTGCTACCCTGACAACCACAGTTCACTTTAATACATTGTTTCTGACGGCCGCCCACACATAAGCACGCCCTCCCTCCGAAGCCTGCAAATAAAAAAAAAGGTGTGTGCGTGCCGAGCACGCGCATTTTAAGTGAAACTTCTTTGTCTTTTGTCCCTGTTTTGTCACAGAAATTGTATTCGGGATGGTACTGTTTTTAATTCAAAATCAAAACACAATTTCAGTGACAAAACACAAAAAAGTTTCAGATAGAACGCACGTGCTCTGCACACACACCCTGTTTTAGCTATTTGCACTTCTATATTTATACTAACTGAATTCCTTGTGAGTGTGTGTGAGTGCATGTGAGTGCAACTGTGTGTGAGTGTTACTGTGTGTGGGAATGTGTGACTGTGTGTGAATGTGGGTGGGTGTGATTCTGTGTATGATTATGGGTGAGTGTGTGTGTGTGTGTGTGTGTGTGTGTGTGTGTGTGTGTGGTGTGTGTGTGTGTGTGTGTGTGTGTGTGTGTGTGTGTGTGTGTGTGTGTGTGTGTGATTCTATGACTATGTGTGTGATTCTATGACTATGTGTGTGATTCTATGACTATGTGTGTGATTCTGTGACTGTGTGTGTGATTCTGTGACTGTGTGAGGGTGACTGTGTGCGTGTCTGTGTGTGTGTGTGCATGACTGTGTGTGTGACTGCGTATGTGTGTGTGACTGTGTATGTGTGTGTGTGTGACTGTGTATGTGTGTGTGCATGACTGTGTATGTGTGTGTGCATGACTGTGTAAATGTGTGTGCATCACTGTGTGTCTGTGTGTGTGCGTGACTGAGTGTGCGTGTGTCTGTGTGTGTGCGGGTGACTGTATGTGTGCATGTGACTGTGTGTGTATGTGTGTGTAAGAGATGTGTGCAGAGGTAGATGTAATGAGACCGATTTGGGTGCAATTGTATCTTGGCTTTATTGAGCCTGTTCCTTTATCCAGGCAACACATACAAAAACAACAAAATAACAAACCCCTACCCCTGTGTAAGGGCTAACTTCCTTCCCCAGACCCTATCTGCAGGACTGGAGGGATATTCCCATTACCAGCCTATCACCCCAAAGTCTCAGGAAGTGCCTTAAGCAGGTGGCCCTTAGATCCGTCCCTAGATCCTCCAATTTGGTCTTGGCCACAGAGTAAATTGTGAGCACAGTCTTCTGTAGCTCAGCGTTATTTTCTCTCTCCATTTTCAATTCCTCACAGAGCAGATCACAGTCATGCCTGGCAGCTTGCAGGGCGTCTTCAGGGCTGATCAAGGGATCGTCACTCACCGGTTCCGGCTCCGCTTCCCTGGGATGGTTGGTTGAGGGTTCCTCCCTCTTAGCACCGGACAGACACTTCTTTGGGTTATACCACTTCTGCCTTGGGCCCTCTGGATATTCTGTCATCCCGTGATGAATCCTCCATTTTATCTAGGCTATAGGGCATCTCGGACCCCCTTTTTCTCCACGGAACAAATTAAAGATTGGCTACAGAGGATTTTTGACCTCACCATTACCCTAGATCCCTGGCCATTCCTACTAAATAGATATAAGCTGGGCCCAGCTAAAGGGGATCACAAACTAGTTGCTCATTTTGCAACGGCAACGCGGTGCGAGATCGCAGCAGTATGGAAGCAGAGAGAGATTCCATCCATCCCCAAGATTAGAAACAGAATTTGGTTTGTCTGCGAGATGGAAAAGTTAACAAGTTTAGTTAATGACACTGGATATAAATTCCTAAAAGTCTGGCTGCCGTGGTTGGATATCCCAGGGGTGAATGATGCCACTGCTTTACTTTGATAATTACAAATGCGTTCTCATATAACAACAGATCAGAAAAGTAGGGAGTACGAAATTAAAGGGCAATAACCAAGTAAGGTAAAGAGAGGCCACTCAGGAGGCAAAGACAAGACTCTGTGTTAGAGACTCAAGAAAATAGAATCCGCAAGAGTGTTCAGAATCAATCCGCCTTTATCCCCCTTCCCCCCCCCTCGCCTCCCCCCCCCCCCCCCTCCGCTTTCCTACATTTTTTCCCTTTGTAAAGTTTGTCAAGATGTTTGTCAGTTTGTCTGGTTGTTGTCTGTGTCCTTACTGCTGTATGGTTTTGATGGAATTGACGGGGATACTTTGAAAATGCAAGATAATGTGGTGTATGAAAATGTTATACTTGCAAAGAAACCCAATAAAAATAAGCGATTGTTTTGCCGCTTTAGCTTACAAGTGTGTTTTGGTGTATGGAACATTGCACATAGCTGTATAAACAGCTGGTATAAAATGTGCAGGATCTGAGAGTCCAATCGAAGATCACAAGCCCTTCACAGGTTGTACTTAGCCCGAGGGCTGCCAGAAGTTTTATTATTGACACCAGTTGTCACTAACTTTCTATTTCCTTTTATCTGGATACAACACGTACACAATCCTTATTCCATTAGAGCACACACACAGTCTGCCAGGCTTTCTGCAAGTAATGAAATGAAGTCCTATTGCAATTAAGTAACATAATTAGATAACACATTATTATGTAATGTGACATAATCTGAAGGCTCAGTCACCAGCAAAACCCATTGAGAAACTCATTTATAATAGTAAAACCATTTCTTGTTGCTCCAGTCATGGTCTGCGCTAAACTTCATTAATCTTGGGTAAACAGCTTGTGTTACACTAATCTGTCACTGGGAAGAGAATGGCTTGTTCCATCAGTAACGCAGTCAGACGTTTCACGTAACAACTCCTCTCCCAAGATGTGACACACGAAAGGCTAAAGAAAACTCCCAACACAGAACACAAGCCTGTTCTTTGTAATCACAGACCCCATTGGTAACTGTTAAAAATTCAGTGCAAAGTGCTCCCGGAGCTCATGAAATACTACAAAGCAGCCCAACTAGGACAATTAATCAGTTGGCACGATAACCCAACTAAGAAAAGATGGGTAGAAGTGGAGGATTTGGTTTGCCATTCTGAGGAGCTCCATCATATCCTCTGGCTGGAAAAGAACAGGTAGCAACAGTGAGTAATAAAAATCTGGTTTTAACCTTCTCGTGTAATTTGTGGGATTCCATTAAATCCAGAAACAATTTGACTGCCCCCTTCTCCAGGATTTATCCTTTGTTCTCAAAATCTTCTTTTTCGCCAGGTTACAATATGTACAAATCAAATCGACAGAGGCAACATAGAGTTAGTAGCGTGACAGGGTAGGTTGATGGATTTACTGTTAAGACCTTCCCTACAATAAAATCAAAATGTAACTTCCCAAATACCGAATTTTACAGATATCTATAGCTTAGACACCTTCTTCCAGGGGAGCGCAATCCTTTTTCCCTGCGCCCTCTTTCCGTCTGTCCCCTCTCCTCGCGCCCCCCTGCTTAACTTGCTTCCAACATCCTGGCGTCATGACGTCACATTACCACGGCAATGCTACATCACATGACCCGCAGTGTCATTTGACGCCGCGTGACAAGGAGCTTCTGAAACAAGGTAAGTAGAAGTTTACAGAGGCCCTGCAGCTTCCCCGGCATTAATTGAAATGTATTCGGGAAGTGTGCGGGGGCCTCTGTAAACCCCGCGCCCCCGCAGCAAGTCTCGTGCCCCCCACTTTGCGCACTGCTGCCTTATCCAATGTAAATACCAAGAAAAAGTATCACTAAAATGACCCAATTTGAATCCTGGTGTAACACCCAATCTTTAACCAAGTGAATCACCTCTGTCCTCTACCATGCAATCCGTAACACCCCTAGTGACCCTAAAACAGATAATTATGCGTCTGCATGTGAGAGGGCTCTTAACATAACTATAAATATGGAAACTTGGCGGGATATTTGGAGGCAGCAGGCAAATACTCCACCTGTGTAGTGATTAAGGAATGTAGATAAAATTCTATATCGTTGGTACTACACCCCGGTAAAACTAAATTCCATCTATCCAAGTGTTTCACCTATGTGTTTGAGGGAATGTGACAAACAGGCCTCCATCCTACATATCTGGTGGGAATGTCCTAAAATTAAACCCCTTTGGGACAAAATTCTTCAATTGGCAGAAGAGGTGTCTGGTTTCCATATTCCTAGAAACCCCCTCTTTGTAATTCTGGGGGCGCCAATTCCCAATTTAATCAACCTGGAGTCTAAATGAATCAATCATTTCTGTAATGCAACAAGATGCTCCATTTCTCGCTTTTTATTGATACTTGGGAGCCCTGGTTTCCACACTTTAATAAGCAAATAAGATTCTAGGTGATATATGGATCTACCGAGGTCCTAATGCTGATGCAATGTATATAAATGTTAATAGTAGCGCTGTATGTCTTGTATTTATCTTACAACCCGCGTCCCCTACTTCCCCCCCTTTCCTTCCCTAATAATACTTAAACCCCATTTCTTGTTCTGTAAAATGCGTTATGTGGTACTGTATATGTTAAATATCTTGTGAATCGGTCTTCAAAATGTTAAATAAAAAAAAATCAGTGCAAAATCCCTTTGCCGAAAAAAATTGTCAGAGGACAAATGGGTAAAAAATAATCCACATACAAAATAAAAATGTATTTAAGACCTTTGAAGACTCAGCCATGCAATGCTTAAAGATCCATTAATTACCGGGGGGAAAATGTAACACAGCGTTTAATGCTAAAGGATTGCAGATTCGTTGTAGGTTGTAGTATGTTTTAGGGTCAAAACATTAGGGTTCATCATAAATTAAATGATAGTGTAGAGAGTTTTAAAAACCTCATGTTTGTTTTTCAGGTGCACTGAAAAGGAAAGTACCATATTCTATTCTATGGAGTTGTGGGAATGGGCCAGAAGAAGGGGCTACACCCTAAAAACATTGCCCCCCCCTTTACCAGTATCCCCGTTTTAGAGGGCTTTTGAATTTGTTGCCTCGTGAATTCTTGTACTGCATTATTATTTATTTATTTTATTTATAAAATATTTTACCAGGAAGTAATACATTGAGAGTTACCTCTCGTTTTCTAGTATGTCCTGGGCACAGAGTTAAGACAAATAATACATGGTTACAAATACTGTTACATAAGTGAGCAGGGTATACATTATATACAAGACGTTGCATGCACAGTTCAATATAATATATATTATAGGCGTATGTAACAGTTACAGACCAGATTAAAATGTGAGACAGCTTTACTTTTGAAAGAACTTAGACTGGTGGCGGCTGTAAGAGTCTCCTGTAGGTTGTTCCAGTTTTGGGGTGCACGGTAAGAGAAGGAGGAACGGCCGGATACTTTGTTGAACCTTGGGACCATGAACAGTCTTTTGGAGTCAGATCTCAGATGATAAGTGCTGCGTGTGGTAGGGGTGAGGAGCTTGTTCAAATAGATGGGTAGCTTGCCCAGAAAATATTTGTAGGCAAGTGAGCTATAGTGAGAGCTTTCATTTTTTCTCCCTCTTTTTCACATTCTCTGCACTTACCTGGAGTTCTATCCACCCTGTGGATAACTTCATCTTCTGTGATAAAATTAGAGCTTGATTAGGGCCCAAAATGTGCCTTTAAGAAAGGTAGAGCTTTGGCTGGCTATCTCTCGCCTAGTTTGTTTAAGTCTGATGATAGTTATAAAGAGATACAAGGGATCCCAAAGGGCTTCTTCACTTGTGGTAGATATTCCATTTGCCAATACTCAAAATCAACAAAATATATTAAATCATATGAGTCTAATCATTGTATTAACAGTTTTATTAATTGTCACATATGTTTCGTTGTGTATCTTTTACAGTGCGGTTGCCATAAGAAATATATTGGGCGCACTATAAGACCTTTACGGCCACAGATTATGGAGCACGTACGTCTTATTAAAAAGAAAGATGACAAACATCAAGTTTCTCGTCATTTTTCAGCCTGTCCTCAAGGAGGTATCTCAAATTTGTCCTTTGTAGGAATTGAACATGTTCCATGTCATCCTAGAGGTGGGGATAGGCTAAATGCTTTGAATAAGAGGGAGATGCACTGGATTTACACTATGAACACTCTATAACCAAATGGTATAAATACTGATTGGGAATTAAAGCATTTTCTTGTGGAGTGATTCAGGTTATGGTGTGGTCCAGTGCATCTCCCTTTGTGAATATGTGTTTCTTTATATGGATACATTTCAATTCATTTGGATACATTTCTGATTCATATATGTGTGTATTCTAGTTTATTCCAATTACTAAATTGATAGTACAGTAATAATATTTTTTTCTATATTAATTGAGAAAGTACCTTGTCATGGCGCCGACGTCACGGACTACCATTGGCTTTTGGCGGTCACGTGCCCTGCGCTTCCCTCAGCGGGAAAAAATAAATTGTGCTGTTGGCTGCAATTCCACACGCCTCCGCACGCCTGCGGAAGCATGCAGAAGCGCCGTCTAAAGCCGTGCTCATTAGGGATGATGTTTCCCCTCAGCGCGGCTCAGCACAGTCTTTTTGACCATGGCCCTGGCATTATAGAGGAGCACACAGACGCTTTACCACCTACTCTTTGACAAAGTCCTGAGCAGGATGAAATGCGTCAGAGTGTGTCTGACAATGTGAATATGTTCGTTTTTTCATTAAATTAGCCATTTTTTCATAGAGCTGCGTTTGGCTATTTTTCCTTGCTGTGCACCGCTTTTTTTGGATATTTTCTATGACTGATTCAGCTGGCAGCACGTGGACTATACAGACAGATTAAGGACATCTGACTCATCAGTGGATCTTACTCCAGTACAGATGAGCACACTGCTCTAAGCGTGACAGCAGGTATTTCTGTATTTGGAGTCAGCCGGGTTGTTCTCTGGTAGGACGGTCGGCGACTACATTTCTCACCCGATTGATCACCCCTCCCTCTAGCCTGCATAATAGTCCGCTTTGCCTCAAGACCGAGTTTTATTACGTGCCTTATCTGTGTTACATAGTTAACTAGTTACATAGTAGATGAGGTTGAAAAAAACGTACGGCCATCGAGTTCAACCCATGCTAAATTTAGACAACAGATACTTTATCCTATATCTGTACTTACTTATTGATCCAGAGGAAGGCAAACAAAAAACCCCAGAGTCATATCATCCAATCATATCTCATAAGGGGAAAAATTAATTCCTTCCTGACTCCAAGAATTGGCTGTCGGATTAATCCCTGGATCAACATCCTTCCCGTGTTTACTTATTTGGTATATCCCTGTATACCTTTCCTTTCTAAAAAGATGTCCAACCTTTTTTTGAACAAATCTTTTGTACCTGCCATCACAGTCTCCATGGGTAATGAATTCCACATTTTAACTGCCCTTACTGTAAATAACCCTTTCCTTTGTTGCTGGTGATCTGAGGTGGTGATGTGAATACACCTACTTAGACTACGAAGCCGGTTCTGGATTGCGCAGTTCGTAGTCATTCGTAGCAGGGTCAGGGTTTGAGAATGTAGAGTAATCCTTAGACAAGCTAGGGTCAGGGTTAGAGACGTCGGGGTAATCGATATCCAGGCAGAAGGTCAGCAACAAGGAATCAGGTATGCCGCGCTTCAGCGTAGCAGCCGTGCTGCAAGAATGGCCTCTACGCGAGGAGCGGGAGCGGCCGATAACAAAGGCCTCTGCAAGGCAGGAATGCAGCAGACCTCAGGAAACAGGAAGCCGAAGGTTAGCGCTGGGAATCCAGCGCTTCAGCACAGGAACCAGGACACGGCCTCTGCAATGGAGATATACAGCAGGCCCCAGGAACCAGCCCTCTGCAAGAAGAGAAGGCAGCAGGCCTCAGGAAACAGGCAAGGCTGGCGCTGGGGATCCTGCGCTTCAGCACAGGTACCGGAAAGCAGACCTGCCAGTTGTGAATGCAGGAGGTCTCAGGAACAGGATAAGTTAGACACTGAGAATTCAGAGCTTCAGCACAGGTACCGGAAAGCAGACCCCTGTCTGGGGTGAATACAGGAGGTCCCGGGAACAGGATAAAGTGACACGGGGGATCCCGCACTTCAGCACAGGAAGCAGACCTCTGCAGCAGGTCTCAGGAACACGGCAAGAGTAGCATTGGGGATCCAGCACTTCAGCACAGGAAGCAGACCTCTGCAGCAGGTCCCAGGAACAAGGCCAATACAGAAGTGTGTGGCAAACACTGTTACATCCAAGTAAACTTGGATTATGCTTAGCCAGGAGTCAGAGAAAGAGGCCAGTATAAGAAAGGCAGATAGCCAATCCCAAGACAGGGGTGTGTGGGAATTCTTCCAATGCCAGAGCAGCATGATTGCAAACACAGGTGAAAGTACTTGCAATAGTAAGGGGAGGTTTGTTTGAGAGCACACCAGCTCTGCAAGAGTGAGCTCCCGCCAAACCCAGTAACGGATTCCTCACAGTAAATAAATCTAATTTAGCTAGCCTCTCCTCATAAGTTAGATTGTCCATCCCCTTTATTAATTTGGTGGCTCTTCTCTGCACTCTCTCTAGTTCCATAATGTCTTTTCTTAGGATTGGTGCCCAAAATTGTTACTTCCCTTCCATCCATTGCCCGTTTGATGCAAGATACGATCTTGTTTGCCTTTGCTGCTACTGCATGACTTTGGGCACTATTGCTAAGCCTGCTGTCTACAAACACTCCTAAATCCTTCTCCATCAAGGATTCCCCCAATTTATCCCCATTTAATTTGTAATTCGCCTTTTTATTCTTGCATCCCAAATGCATAACCTTACATTTGAGAAAGGAAACTTATCTAATAGTGGCGCTCTATATAAAAATACTAGCTATACATATAATCGTAGTGATAATAATAATCAAAAGGTGATACTTATGCAAACAAATAAAACAGGTGCTGCTATGACCCGGTGAGGATTGCTCTGTCAGTCCTCGTGTTGAGAAGTAGGGATGAATCTCCGGGAAGCGCAGGGATATGTGAAAACAAAAATGTATATCCATCGAGTTCACCCTTACTAAATTTGCAACATGATACTTTATCCTATATCTGTACTTCTTATTGATCTGAGGAGGCAAACAAAAAACCCCCCCAGAGTCATATCATCCAATCATATCTCATAATGGGAAAAATTAATTCCTTCCTGACTCCAAGAATTGCTGTCGATTAATCCCTGGATCATCATCCTTTTCCGTGTTTACTTATTTGGTATATTCCCTGTATACCTTCCTTTCTAAAAAGATGTCCAACCTTTTTTTTGAACAAATCTTTTGTACCTGCCATCACAGTCTCCATGGGTAATGAATTCCACATTTTAACTGCCCTTAACTGTAAATACCCTTTCCTTTGTTGCTGGTGATCTGAGGTGTGAGTGAATACACCTACTTAGAACTAACGAACCGGTTCTGGATTGCGCAGTTCGTAGTCATTCGTACCATGGTCGGGTTGAGAATGTAGAGTATCCTTAACAAGCTCGGGTCAGGGTTAGAACGTCGCGGGTAATCGATATCCAGGCAGAAGGTCAGACAAGGATCAGGTAATGCCGCGCTTCAGCGTAGCAGCCGTGCTGCAGATGGCCTCTACCGAGAGCGGGAGCGCCGATAACAAGGCCTCTGCAAGGTCAGGAATGCAGCAGACCTAGGAAACAGAAGCCGAAGGTTGCGCTGGGAATCCAGCGCTTCAGCACATGAACCAGGACAACGGCTCTTGCAATGGAGATATACATCAGTCCCCAGAACCAGCCCTCTGCAAGAAGAGAAGGCAGCAGGCCTCAGGAAACAGTGCAAGGCTGGCGCTGGGGATCCTGCGCTTCAGCACAGTACCGGAAAGCAGACCTGCCAGTTGTGAATGCAGGAGTCTCAGAACAGAAGTATTACACTGAGAATTCAGAGCTTCAGCAAACAGTACCGGAAAGCGACCCCTGTCTGGGTGAATACATGAGGTCCCGGGAACAGGAATAAGTGACACGGGGGATCCGCACTTCAGCACAGGAAGCAGACCTCTCCAGCGTCTCAGGAACACGGCAAGGAGTAGCATTGGGGTCATGCACTACTTCAGCACAGGAAGCAGACCTCTGCAGGCAGTTCGCCAGAGTCAATGTCCAATACAGAAGTTGTGGCAAAACTGTTACATACAAATTCCAAGTAACTTGATTATTGCTTAGCCAGGATCAGAGAAAGAGGCCAGTATAAGAAATGGCAGATAGCCAATCCCAAGACAGGGTGTGTGTGGAAATTCTTCCAATGCCAGAGCAGCATTATTGCAACACAGTTGGAAAGTACTTGCAATAGTACGTAGGAGGTTGTTTGAGCACACCAAGCTCTGCAAGAGTGAGCTCTCCCGCCAAACCCAGTAACGGATTCCTCACAGTAATAATCTAATTTAGCTAGCCCTCCTCATAAGTTAGATTTGTCCATCCCCTTTATTAATTTGTGGCTCTTCTCTGCACTCTCTCTAGTTCCATAATGTCTTTTCTTAGGATTGGTGCCCCTAAAATTGTTACTTCCCTTTCCATCCATTGCCCGTTTGAATGCAAGATACAGATCTTGTTTGCCTTTGCTGCTAACTGCATGACTTTGGGCACATTGCTACGCCTGCTGTCTACAAACACTCCCTAAATCCTTCTCCATCAAGGATTCCCCCCCAATTTATCCCCATTTAATTGTAATTCGCCTTTTTATTCTTGCATCCCAAATGCATAACCTTACATTTGAGAAAGGAAACTTATCTAATAGTGGCGCTCATATAAATACTAGCTATACATATAATCGTAGTGATAATAATAATCAAAAGGTGATACTTATGCAAAACAATAAAACAGGTGCTGCTATGACCCGTGAGGATTGCTCTGTCTCCTCATGTTGAGAAGTAGGATGAATCTCCGGGAAGCGCAGATATTGTGAAAACAAAAATGTAATGATAGTGCAATATTGCTGTGACACATTAAAATTGGCTGATCTAATGCAGATGTACTACACAGTGTGAGAAGGTTAAAGCACGGAAAGGTTCTTTCCCAGAGTTATGGATGTCACACTGTATTCAGTAAATCAATCTCAGCCCCATATAGAATCCAAGAGACCTTAGAAAGAAGACTGGACCATAGCGCAGACTGTATACCAAGAATTTATAAAAGGTAAGTGAAAGGTTTTACACTCACAAGATTCAAAAGTTTAAAAGCATTTCGATCACACGCATTTGATCTCAGCACCGGATAGATGGTTGTATCTGGTTCCCTCCTTCCGTGGCGTGCTTGTTCATGGTTTGCGTTCCAACTGTCACAGGAAGTGAGTTCAATCGCTTCTAGGGTTCCGGCCATAGTACATACGTCACTCTACCGCGTTCATCTCATGATTTCATCAGGAGTGACTTTGTGATGGGTGTGGGATGCATATATACCCCTACTTAGTTTCCCTTTGGTGAATGGCTAACTAGATTTTAATTGGGTTAACGATTATACTGAGTGTATACACATGAGATAGAAAGAGACATGTATATAATCCCTCTACATCTTACATATTGCAAGGGTCCAAAAATAATACAATCAATCAATGTTGAAATTTAATGCAGAAATGTATCTTTAAAAATGCTAATGCATAGATATAAAAAATGTTTAAATAAACATTATAAAAATATAACATAAAACAGGTATATAACATAAATAGGCAGTAGTAAATCATATGCTTCAGAACAGGGAAACTAGCTAATTATAAAGCATAGTTGATTCATAGGAATAGATGAAATCTATTGTGGAACACAAACAAGGGGCATAAGTAACATTATGAAAAGGTTTCAAATCAAATTCCCAAATTCAGACCACAAGGCAGACATGGTTTTTAGTTCGAACATCCAATATGATTCTCTTTTTATCAGTGCTTATCTCTATTACCCCCTCTCCAGTGAGGATAACCTGTTCGATGGCTTTAATTACCCTTAGGTCAATTGTGTGATAAATTTTCAGTAATTGTGTGGATTAAATTTTCTTTCATAAAAACACTGTGTGTGTCAATTTCTTTTTTATGTTTCCTATGTGTTCACTAATACGGGTTTTTA
>WSYH01003695.1:3535-63255 GCA_036426205.1 Ascaphus truei
ATTCCATTATACACTGCTCTTGGAGCTTATAACACGGTTGCAGTGAGTTTTTCTGTTCTTATGTAGTACAGTATGGTTTGATAACCACTTCTACATTTATTGTATATTGTACAATCATGTGGGGGTATATACTGTAAGATAAATCTTCTCGGTCTCTCCTCTGTATTTATGTATGTTTGTATGTATTATACATCCATCATATAGATATATATAGTATATAATCATATAATACTTAGTATAATGTACATAAGTATATTTATTTAGATTTATTTTTTTAATTGTGTGGCTGCTATGCGTGATTTTTTTTTATTGTGGGTAGCGGGGTGGGGTGAAGGGGGTTTTGGCTCTTGGTGTGAGTTAGGACGTGCGGGGTGTGGCGGGTGCACTAACCCCTTCCACGACCGTAGCAGTTAATTACCGCTACGGTCGTGAAGAGGTTAAGTGCACCTGCTACCCCCGCAAGCCCTAAACAACCACGTTGGGCTAATTACCCCCTTCACCCACCCCCGTACCCACAATAAAAAAAATCACATACAGCAGCAGCACAATTATTAAATAAATTTAAATAAATAAATAAATACATGAATAGTAAATAATACATTTAAATACATTTTATTCATAGTGTAGTTGTGCAGGGGGTCTCTGGAGGCTGACCGCTTTGGTTTTAGGTGCTTGGGACCCCCTGCTTCCGCGATATCAGCCCTTTAGGGGGTACCGGTATCCTCTATGGTTTACATGCCGCGGTCAACATGATCGGACCTTTAAATGCGAGGATACCGGCACCTCATAAAGGGGCAGTATCTCAGGAAGTCAGGGGGTCCCCGACCTGAAAGCAACGCGTTTCGCTCCGGAGACCCCCTGACATCTACACTATGAATAAAAATGTATTTTAAATGTATTTATTTATATGCATGTATTATGTATTTAGTTATTTAGATTTATTTATTTTTGGTGCTGCTGTGTGTGAATTTTTTTTATTATGGGTAGCGGGGGTGGGTGAAGGGGTATTATAGCCCCAACGATGTTGTTTAGGGCTTGCGGGGGGTAGCGGGAGGGGTTAACCCCTCATGACCGTAGCGGGTATTAAACTGCTACGGCCGTGAAGGGGTTAGTTCACCCGCAACCCCCCGCAAGTCCTAAACTCACACCAAGGGCCAAATACCCCTTCACCCACCCCCGCACCCACAATAAAGCTGGCACGGTGGGTTAACCCCTTCATTGCCTTAGCGCTATCAGCTATGGTAATGAGAGCAGCATTCTTTCTTTTATAATATTATGTTGCAGGAGCAGGGGGTCCCCTTGAGCTTTTGATTTCTGGCTCAGGCCGCAAGCGCCCTGCCTCTGTACAATATTATAAAAATACAGTCATGCTGTTCGTTACCAAGCATAAGCCGCAAAGGTAAGGAATGATGTGTATTATATATGTGTTTTATCTACTGTAAGATGTGCAGAGGGGTCTCCGGTAGCTGAACCGCGTTGGTTAGGTCCGGGGACCCACTGCTCCCGAGATACAGGGCCCCTTTATGGGGTGCCGGTATCCCTGCTCTTTTTACATGCCGCGTCACGTGATGGGGACATTTAAATGCAGGGGATACCGGCACCATCATAAGGGGGCTGTATCTGCGGGAAGTAGGGGTCCCCGGACCTATACCAACGCGGTTCAGCTCCGGAGACCCCTGCACATCTACACTATGAATAAAAATGTATTTTAAAATAATTTTTAATGTGCCGAGTTTGCGCAGAGAGAGCGCAGTTCTCTCTCATCTGGCAACACAGCTCTTGCCCCCGCCGCCTATAGTATCATTGATGTGCATACAGTATACAGTACTGTATGTGTACAATACGTATGTTAGGGGTTATAGGGGTTGTTTGTATACAGATATATATATATATATATATATATATATATATGATATCTATAATTCTAGATATATAGTATATATATATATATATACGATTACAATTCAGGAATTTATGACCATCTGGCGGGCACGCGAAACATGTGCACTAGTAAATCCTGAACTTTATCATTAAACACATCAACCCGCGTCAGCCGGGCAAACACCTGGCTTGGGAACAGGCATGCTCCGGTGAACAGCGTGGCATTCCAGGAACCAGGCCAGACAAACCGGTGATTTGTTAAATAAGTGTGCCAACAGTAGGTACTGTGGAGTGTTGTGACCCCAAGAAGAAGCGCCCGGACCACAATATTCATAAGTTATCTTCATTGTAGACATACAGGACATTTTATCTCCTTTTGTTTATCTGGACAATTTTGGTACGAATTTTTTTCCCCCCACAACTAGACAATTTTCATCATTTTTATAGGTCGATTTTTTATTATGTTTTTTATTCATTGCACATTCTTAATTATTTTGTGTATTTTATATATGTTTTTATGTTATATCCACCACCAGAGTATATACCAGTTACATTTTACATTGTTTTGTTCAACAGCATCTGTTGCGGGGTATAGTATTTTGGTCAATCAGTTTCAGGGTCGCAGCAAATTGGGTGTAATGCTATCATGGCAAGGAAGAGGGTAGAAAAAACAGGAAAATAGAAATAATGTTGGGATTGTTAGCATGACGATATGAACAGATATGAAGAGGAAAAAAGATGGGGGAGGGTATGTTGGAATAGAGTGTAAGAGCGAAACTGTTAAACGTTTCCTGGAAATCCACAGATCTTCATCTTTTTTTTAAATCCAAAATCCTCTGTCCGTCCTCTTTGCTCTCCCTCTCCCCCCTCTCGTATTTGAAATGTTCTGAACTTCCCAATCCTTCAGTCGATCAGCAAGAAATAACACGCGATACTAAGATATTGTAGACAGGATATCAAGCAATTACAGCAGACTTTGCTACAGCAGAGAGAAAGAAAGCTGCCCACATGCAAATATAAACATTATAGCCTTTCACTGAAATAAGAAAGAAAACAATATTTGCCTCACTATTCTAAGTTTAACTATTTATGCTAAAGAAAAAGAACACAGTGTGTATTTTGATTGACTCGACAGATATCTGGGATTACCAGTATAGCTAATTTAAACAAAATTTAAAATTTCTAGTATGTTATATAATAGTTATATCTGTTTATCTCTATATATCTATAGGAAAGAATGACCTAGGCGCAAAAAACAGGGAAAGAGAAAAAGAGAGGAACATCATAGGGCAATTATCTAAGCAATTCAGATGTTACAATGATAAGGATTGCACTTACATTCAGTATGCAAAATATACACAGCCTTTAACTCATCAGGGATCAGGCAACTCTGCGCCGAAACTTGTCTTGTTTCTGTTCGGTTGCTGCCTTGTTTATATCGAGTCCAAGCAGCATCGCGTGTGTGTATCTGTTCCACACGATGTAACTTGCAGATGCTCTGCAGAAGGGATAGGTATGGACAAAGGAACAGTGATAGTTAAAACCTTTTTAATCAAAATATAACAAAAAAAAATCAAAAAGTCGGTAATTGAAAACTCACATTCTGTGAGGTTTGAATTACAGCAGTTTGAGAGTAATAAGAGAGTCCTCTACATCCTACACGATCGGAGAACGTCTGGTTACCAGCATGTTCCCTCGAGCGGCTACTCCGCATCATGCCTGGCCCGGCCTCACGAGATTAGTCTATGATAATCATGAGGATACATGATTCGGCTCCGTTGTAGGGATCAATCTTCAGCGTGTCTCCCCTGCTCCTAACACGCCTGCCCTACGTGGTTTCTACATCCACTTCTGTCTTCGTCTAATGGCATGCTGTCTTGTCATGTTATAGGTCCCTACCGTTCGGCCCCTGGCTTCACCCAGGTGATCTCGGGTAGGAGGGGTGAAGGGGTCTCAGTGCAGGTACTTTACTACATGGCGATCACTAGTATGCACCGTTGATCCGTGCCGGTCTTCGGCTTGACCGATTCTTCCGGTGATGTTCATAATCCTTTGGTGTCTCTTTGATGCCTGTCAGTCTTGGTCTCCAAAGTCTGGCACCTTTTGTTGCTCCGGGAAATGCGGTCCCGCTCACTTTCTTTTTCTCTTTCACCTGCTTTTTTGGTGACTAGGTCATTCTTTCCTACTAACGTGCAGTACATTCCCTGGCACATTGTGGAGCCTGGACCTAAGGTTTGCTGGCTTCCAGCAATCAGTATGGAGCGTCAGTTGATTTTTGGATGTTCTTAACCCACCTCTCGTTTTTAGCATTCCTCGATTTCCTGCCTGTGTGGTTTTATTGTAACACTATTTACAAATTTGTTGCGGAGGTGCACAGAATTGGTATGCGTCTTGTTTATATAATATATATTCATATTGATATTTATAGATATTATATATTTATTATATTATGACATTATATTGAACAAAACAACAAAAGCGCAAGCCCTATCACGTACCTACTTTGAGTTAAACATCTAAGGCTCCCAACATTTATTTAAAAAATCAGGATCCTTACTCTATAGTTAATGTGCCACTTACAGGATTTTCAAACAGAACCATTCGTGAGGAGAAATCTTATGTGGTTCATCGGGTTTTTCGGTGTGTTTATTGGCGTTAGCTCCCACGTGTTTGCAGTAGTGTGATTGAAACCTGCCGCATGGTTTCACCATATAATTTGGCAGTTCAAGATATATAAGACATCTAATCTCTGCACCTCTTTTCTCCCTTCTGCTCCCTCATAAAATTTGTGTCTTATACACTTGTGAATTTTATTCTGCCTCAAGCCGGATTTGTCAGGGATATGACTCCAGGGGACTCCATAATACACCAATCACAAGCGCGCATGACCGTCCACAGCTGTACTACGCGTTTTCGTTCACCACTGGCGGCGACCTGTTTTCGTGCAGTGAGTGGTTGATGATGTCTAGCGGATTCAGCCAGTTAAATCGGCTTGGATCAGTATAACCTGATTTTCAACTATTGGTTACTAAGTGTTTACAGTACAAATACGTTAAATCTAACATAGCTATATCAATATGCACAACAATTACACTGTAATACACACACAACAAAGACAAAACTATCCATCATAATCTATGTTGTTCAATACTCCATACAACTGAAAATAATACTAACTAAAAACAATTTATTAGTTAAACTTCAATCACCACACTGACATGTTAGAAAAGCTGTCCCACTTTTACCAATAAGTGTCATCAAATATGTGAAAAAATATCATATATACCAAATTGAAATTTTAAAAACCTAAAACCATAATTTAGGTTCAAAAGATAATAATACATCACTATTTTACTTAGATCTATATATGAATATATCAACAAACCAAATACCAACAAAAAAAAAAAAAAAATAAAAAAGAGGAAACGGGGGGCCACATAAAAAAATAATGATAAAAAAATCTAAAAAATTGAAATAATATTAACTCAACCTATTTAAGTTCTCTGTGTTATAGAACACTAGTCAACAAACATCTTTACATATATGCACTAACAAAAATTATGGTGGAATAATAATTCACATTAATTAAACATTATATCGTAATTACATATAATCACAACAATTGTTACAAAAGAATTGACAAAAAGTAACTAAAATTAATAAAAAGATAAAGGAAAAAACTGGATTAACTATATAAATTAAGCCCCTACTTTGGAATATCATATAAATAGATGACCCCTCCAAAAAAAACAACGAACCCCCAACCCACAGAACCCATCCTAGAAGAGGGATAGTACTAGGGTAGAACCGAACTAGCCAACCAAGCAGCAAGGCAGAGAAAGCAGGCAGGAAACTAACCAGTGTGCTCGTATCCAAGCACCATTAAGACCACGAACCATGGAGAAAGTGGTACCAAGTGAATCGACTCTCCAAAAAGACTCTCTCATACATACTGCTGCGGCTGAGTTTATTTGATCATGCCCGGTCTCGGCCGCAGACAGTAACCAGGCTCGCAGCCAGATGTGCCTGGCTCGTAGCACAAAAAACAAAACAGAAAGAGGAGGGAACAAAGTGCGAACACAAAAAGAAAAAAGACGGAAAGGGGAAGAGAGAAGAGAGCAGAAGCAGGAGAAAACTGAGAAAGGAGGCGAAGGAAACAAGCGGAAAACGGGACCGAACTAAAAACGCGAAAAACAAACAAAGACGTGAAAGGACAACACCCCCCCCCCCCCCCCCACCCCCAACATCGACACCCCCCACCTCCCACCGCTGGGCCTCCCTCCCACCCCCTCGCCTCGACCCCCACACCCCCGCACAACACCCCCACGCCACCCACCCGCCAGCTCCCCCTCCCCCAACCCACCGCCCCCCACCCACGAAGCCCCGGCGATAGCGCCCTCCTTTCTTGGCTTTCTGCCCTGCACGCTTCGCCGGTTCCGCCGGGTCCCCCGGATCCCCCCTGCCACCGTCCCCCCAATCGCGGACACCATGAGTGCGGCTATCATTCTGGCATCCCATCTGCGAGCTAGCCGCACTCAATAAAATGTCCGCCCTCTCTATTGTCTTAAATCTATCTCCCCCTAATAGGGTAACTCGGAATCTCTCATACCGATAGGTTAGCAAGTCCCGTGGGATTTGCCCCCAACTATGCGAACCTTTTTATGGTTATTGTAATGCCAGATATTATCTTGCGCCAAGGCACGCTGGGTCATGGTCTGGATTTTGCGTATAGCCGGGGTACATTGTGACATCTTGATCATATGGAACGCTTAATGGGGGGTGACCTCGAGCAGATACTGCCGACTTTCAACTCAATGATAATGGGCTGCGCATATTCACCCACCAGATTAATCTGCTAGATATTATCTTCTCTTTCTAGATTGGAATTGTCAGTAGATTTGATCTGGAATATCAGGGCCACGGTGCATTGTCAAGGTTACGTGGGCTGTCCGAACTGGCTCTTACAGCAAAAGTGCACATTTTATTCCAATGCAAGCAATATCCCCCTCACAGTCACTTTAAATAGACTGATGAGGAAATTGGCTCGTCGCCAACCAGAGATCATATGTGAGCACAAGCCGGTCGTCTCCTTCGCCATTTCAAACATCAAGGTAATGAGATGGTCTCCTGGTCAGAGGCATTCATCCAAAGGTCAGGAGGCGGGGTTTGATAAGTGTGGCTCTGTTTAGCAAATAAGCTCAACGTCCATGCCTTGGCAATATCAACACAAACAACTGTGGGGGTTAAGTTTATTTACAAAATGTAATGCTTATTCCCACAAAATTAGACCAATTAAATCAATCGCCGACTGGAAAGTGTTGGCTCTCACATCCGCACCATCAAGCCGTCCAGTGTCGCGCTCGGTGTGGCCACACCCTGTCCTTCCCGCAAGGGTCTAAACATAAGCTCAAGAACATCTTGGCCCCAGTCGACTTTAAGTGCTAATTTCATTGAGAATAGTGGTTTCACAGTTGAGTGTCCTGGAAACATTAGGTGTGGCAGATCTAGATGTCTAAATTGTGGAGACATCTGCATCTTTCGGATACTTTCTCGTCATTTATGCAACAAGTCGAAAGTATACATAAAAAGTTCACTCAACTGTCTCTCCACATAATATATGTAATGTGTGATCTGTGTCCATTCAATTGCAAGATTTGGGTTCCGCACTAAAAGAGCAATGTGTTTCAGATTCCTGAACACAGACTTTGTTATATTCCATACGGATTAAGGGAGAAGTGCTGGACACACACATTTATTTTCCTCGACATTTTTCCCAATTAGCAACCAAAAGGATCCCAATGGAACTTGTAATTATGAGTAGTGAAGAAGTACTTAAACCGAGGTGTACCCTGTTATGGGGAGACAATATATTAGACACTAAAATGTATGGTGGGTTGGGAGTTTCTTTTTGGATATACATCACGTTGGTACACCTTTCTCCCAGGGGTCTTAATGATGCTTTGATACGAGCACAACTGTTTATTGTCCGTGCCTTGCTGTTATCTCGTGCCTTTCTGCTCTGTTGCTAGTTCGTTCCTCTCCCCCATCCTAGATGAGGCTGTTCGGTGTGGGTTTTGGAGGGGAAATTCCTAATTTCTATGATCTATATAAGGGATTTAAAACAATAATACATAATAGAAATAAATATTTAGACAGTACAATTTGTTATGCAAATAGTGTAGATGTGCAGGGGTCTCCTTGAGCTGGAACGCTTGGTTTTTTAAGGTCTGAGGGATCCCCTGCTTCCTCCCGACATACATTCCCCTTTAGGGGTGACGTATGCCCCTCTGCTTGGTTTACCTGCCGCGTCACTTGATCGGGATCTTTTAAATGCAGAGGAAACCGTCACCGGGGGTCATAATGGTGCTGTATCTCAGGAATGCAGGGGGTCACTGGCCCTTAAACCAACGCGGTTTACCTCCGGAGACCCCCTGCACATCTACACTATGAATAAAAATGTATTTTAAATGTATTTATTTATATTCATGTATTTATTTAGATTTATTTATTTTTTATGCGGCTGCTGTGTGTGAATTTTCTTTATTGTGGGTAGCGGGGGTGGGTGAAGGGGGTATTAGCCCCAACGATGGTTGTTTAGGGCTTGCAGGGGGGTAGCGGGAGGGGTTAACCCCTTCATGACCGTAGCGGTATTAACTGCTACGGCTGTGAAGGGGTTAAGTGCACCCGCAACCCCCCCGCAAGTCCTAAACTCACACCAAGGGCCAAATACCCCCTTCACCCACCCCCGCTACCCACAATAAAGCGGGCACGGTGGGTTAACCCCTTCATTGCCTTAGCGGCTATCAGCTATGGTAATGAAGCAGCATTTCTGTATTTTTAATAATATTGTGCAGGAGCAGGGGGTCCCTTGAGCTTTGATTTCTGGCTCAGGGAACCCCCTGCTCACTGTACAATATTATTAAAAATACAGTCATGCTGCTTCGTTACCATAGCACATAGCCGCAAAGATAAGGAATGAGTGTTTATTTATATATGTGTTTTATTCATACTGTAGATGTGCAGAGGGTCTCCGGAGCTGAACCGCTTTGGTTTTAGGTCCGGGGACCCACTGCTCCCTGAGATACAGGCCCCTTTATGGGGTACCGGTATCCCTCTGCTTTGTTTACATGCCGCGGTCACGTGATCGGGACATTTAAATGCAGAGGGATACCGGCACCTCATAAAGGGGGCTGTATCTCGGGAAGTAGGGGGTCCCCGGACCTGAAACCAACGCGGTTCAGCTCCGGAGACCCCCTGCACATCAACACTATGAATAAAAATGTATTTTAAATAATTTTTAATGTGCCGATGTTTGCGCAGAGAGAGCAGCAGTTCTCTCTCTGCTGCAAACACATCTTGCCCCCGCCGGCCTATAGTATAATTGATGTGCATACAGTATACAGTACTGTATGTGTACAGTACTGTATGTTAGGGGTTATAGGGGTTGTTGTTATACAGTATATATATATATATATATATAACAACTGCATTACAATTCATGAATTTATGCCATCTGGCGGACACGCGAAGCATTGCAGCCTAGTAAATACTGAACCATTATCAATTAACACATCAACCGCACGTCAGCCGGCCATGACCCCTGGCTGGGAACGCGGCATGCTCCGGGTGAACAGCGTGGCATTCCAGGAACCAGCCAGGGACAAACCGGTGATTTGTTAGAATAAAGTGTGCCGCAACAGTAGGTATCTGTTGGGAGGTTGTTGACCCCAAGGAAGAAGCAGCCCGGACCACAATATTCCAATAAGGTTATCTTTCATTGTAGACACAGGACATTTTATCTCCTTTTGTTTATCTGGACAATTTTTTGTACGAAAAAAAATTTTCGCCACAACTTAGACAATTTTCATCAATTTTGATGTCATTTTTTTATATATGTTTTTTTATTCATTGCACATTCTTAATTATTTTTGTGTATTTTATATATGTTTTTATTTTATATCCACCACCATAGTATATACAGTAGAGGCAACTCTTATTCTAACAAAAACCATTGGCAATTCCCCAAAAGACCCAGGTACACCCAGGTAGAATCTGAATACATGCCTTAAACTTTCCTTAAACTAGCCCCAGCATTTCTGCATAGATTACTGGCCTATCAGATTAACAGCAGGGGTCCCTGGCAGTCCCATTCAAACTGAATTGGACTGCCATAGATCCCTGCTGTGTTAATCCTATGGGTCATTAGTCAATGCAGAAATGCCTTAAACGTGCCTCAAACTAGCCCAGAACATACCCAGCACATACCCAGCACATACCCAGCACATACCCAGAATGTAACCCGGCTAGTTTACATCAAATGTTAGAATAAACGTTGCCTCTACTGTACCATTTAACATTTTTACATTGTTTGTTCACAGGCATCTGTGCTGGGTATAGTATTTTGGTCAATCAGTTTCAGGGTCGCAGCAAATTGGGTCTATGCTATCATGGGCAAGGAAGAGGGTAGAAAAACAGGAAAATAGAGATAATGTTGGGATTGTTAGCATGACGAAGATGAACAGATGATGAAGAGGAAAAAATGATAGGGAAGGGATGTGGGTAAGTAGTAAAGATGGGCGAAACTGTTAAACGTTTCCTGGAAATCCACAGATCTTCTTTTTTTTAAATCCAATATCCCCTGTCGCACTCTCGCTCTCCCTCTCCCTCTCTCCCGTTATTTGAAATGTTCTGAACATCCCTACTTATCACTTCGGTCATCAAGAAATAACAGCGATACTAAGATATTTGTAGACAGGATATCAAGCAATTACAGCAGCTTTGCTACAGCAGAGAGAACAGAAAGCTGCCCACATGAAAAATATAAACATTAGCCTTTCAATGAAATAAGAAAAACAATATTTGCTCACTATTCTAAGTTAAATATTTATGCTAAAGAAAAAAAACAAGTGATATTTTGAATTGACTCAACAGATATCTGGGAATTACAGTATAAGCTAATTTAAACAAAATGTAAAATTCCTAGTCATAGTTATAATTAATAGTATATATCATTTTATATATATATATATATAGGAAAGAATGACCTAGGCGCAAAAAAACAGGGAAAGAGAAAAAGAGAGGAACATCATAGGGCAATATATCTAAGCAATTCAGATGATTAAATGATAAGATATGCACTTACACTTCATATAGCAAATAACAGCCTTTAATCCACTCAGGGATTCAGGAACTCTGCTTCCGAAACTTGTCTGTTTCTGTCGGTGCTCCTTGTTTATATCGAGTCCCAGCAGCAATCGCGGTGTATCTGTTCCACAGACTGTACCTGGCAGATAGATCTCGCAAGAAGGGATAGGTAGGGAACAAAAGGAAGAACAGGGATAGTGTAAAACCTTTTTAATAAAATATAACAAAAAAAATAAAAAGTAGGTAATAAACTCACATTCTGTGAGTTGAATACAAGCAGTTGAGAGTAAAAAGCGAGTCTCTCACACTCTACGATCGGAGAACGCTGGTTACCAGCACTGTTCACTCGAGCGGCTACTTCCGCATCATGTGGCCCGGCTCTCACGAGATTTTAGTCTCTGATATATGAGGATACACTGCTTCGGCTCCGTTGTAGGGAATCAATCTCTCAGCGTGTCTCCCACTGCTCCTAACACGCCTGCCCTACGTGTTTCTCCACCTCGGCTTCGTCAGGGGCTGCTGTCATTAACTAGTCCCTACCTTCGGCCCTGGCTTCCTCCAGTCTGGGTAGGAGGGGGGAAGGGGTCTCAGTGCAGGCTTCTTACCCAGCGATCTAGTATCTCCGTTGGGTCTGTGCCGGCTGTAATCTATCCGGTGATGTTCATTCCTTTGGTTCTCTTTTGCCTGTCAGTCTTTTCTCCAGCTGCAGCTTTTGTTTGATGTTCCTCTCTTTTTCTCTTTCCCTGCTTTTTTGTGCCTAGGTCATTCTTTCCTATACAATTTCCAGGCGGCAATTGTGGAGCCGTGGACCTAATTGGCAGCAATCAGTAGGGTCAGTTGATTTTGAGGGTTATTACCTCTCGTTTTTGACTGATTTGGCTGTGTGGTTTTTATTGTAACTACATTAACAATTTGTTGGGAGTTGCACAGATTGTATCTTGTTTATATATATATATACATATATATATATATATATATATATATATATATGAACATAAAACAAACAAAAGCGCAAGCTCCATAGCACGTAACTGAGTAAAAAATAAGGTACATTTATTTAAAAAATCAGGATCCCATAAGAATGTGCACTTACAGGATTTCAAACAGAACCATTCGTGGGAGAGAAATCTCTATTGTGGTCATCTGCGGTGGTAGGGTGAGTCCCAGGTTTGCAGAGTGGATGTAAACAGCCCAGGTTCACCATAAATTGGCAGCAAGATATAAAGGCATCTAATGCCTGCACGTCCTTTGCTCCCTCATAAAATGATTGCTAACACTTGAAATTACTGCCAGCCGGATTGCAGGGAAGCCAGGGACTCCAAATACACCAACACAAGCGCGATGACGTCACAGCTCTACGCGTTTCGTCACACTGCGGCGACTTCGTCAGGAGTGTTGTGATTGTCAGGGACAGCCAGTTAAATAGGCTGGATCAAGTAAACCTATTTTCACATTGGTACTAAGTTTTACCACAAATCGTATAAATCTAAAATTACTATAAATATCAACATTACAATGAATAACAACAAAAAAAACATCAATAATTATGTTGTTCACATCATACAATGAAAATAACTAAAACTAAACAATTTAATTATGTATAAACTCAACTAACACAATGACATGTTAGAAAAAGCTGTCCCACTATTACCAATCTAAGTTTCATCAAATATGGAAAAAAATATCTATATATACCAAATTGAAATTAAAACCTAAACCTATAATTTAGTTTCAAAAGATAATAATAAATCACTATATTACTTAGAATCTAATAATATGAATATATAAACAACCAAATACCACTACACCATATAAAAATGAATGATAAAAAAATCTAAATAAAATTGAAATAATATTAAAATCAACCTATTTAGTTCCTTGTGTTATGAGAACAATAGTCACAAAACAATCTTTACATTATATGCACTAACAAAAATTATTAGATTAATAATTCACATTAATTAACATTATATCTAATTACATATAATAACAACAATTGTTACATTAAAAAATAACTAAAATTATAAAAAGATAAAGGAAAAAACTGGATTAACTATTAAATAACACCTACTTTAGGAAATATCATATAATATAGAGGAATCCCCTCCAAAAACACAGAACCCCATCCTAGGATAGGGGGAGAGGAACCGAACTAGCAACCAGAGCAGAAAGGCAGAGAACAGCAAGGCAGGAAACTAAACCAGTGTGCTAGTATCCAAGCACTCATTAAGACCCCTGGGAGAAAGTGTACCAAGTGAATATATCCAAAAAGACTCTCTCATACATACTGCTGCGGCTGAGTTTATTTGAGCATTTGCCCGGTCTCGGCCGCAGCAGTAACCAGGCGCGCGCCAGGATGTGCCTGGCGCGTGCCGAAGCCACGGAGGAGCGCCCTCCGTTCGGGGCTTTCTCCCTCCGCTCGCCGGGTCCGCCGGGTCCCCCGGAACCCCCTGCCACCGTCCCCCACATCGCGGGACACCAGGGAGTGCGGCTAGCATGCCGGGGCATCCCAAGGCTTGCGGAGCTAGCCGCACTCAAATAAAATGTGCCGCCTCTAGTGTCTTAAATCTATCTCCCCCTAATAGGGTACTCGGAATACTCTCAATACCGATAATTACAAGTCCCTTGGGATTTGCCCCCAACTATGCGAACCTTTTTATGGGTTATTGGGAATCCAGATTTATCTGGCCCAATGCACGGCTGGGGGCGGGTCTGGTGTTCTATGGCCGGTACATTGATGACATCTTGATCATATGGGACGGAGATGGGGGTGACCTCGAGCAGATACTGACCGACTTTAACTTCAATGATATGGGCCTCAGATTCACCCACCAGATTAATGCTTCTAGTATTGTCTTTCTAGATTTGGAATTGTCAGTAGATTTGAATCTGAATATCAGGACACGGGTGCATTTCAAGGACGTGGCTGTCAATGGCTATATACATGCAAAAAGTGCACATTATTCCAAATGGCTAAGCAATATCCCCCTCAGTCAGTTTAATAGACTGAGGAGGAATTGCTCGTCCAACCAGGTGTTTGAGCAGCAAGCCGGTCGTCTCATCGACAATTTCAAACATAAAGGGTATGATATGTCTCTGGTGCAGGAGGCATTCAAGAAGGTCAGGTCGGTTGAACGTGTGGATCTGTTAGCTAAATCAAAGCTCAAACAGTCCATGCCTTTGGCAGATATCAACACAAACAACTGTGGGGTTAAGTTTATTACAAAATGTAATGGTTATTCCCACAAAATTAGACAAATTATCAATCGCCACTGGAAAGTGTTGCTCTCAGATCCGCACCTCAGCAGTCAGTTGTCCACTGTGGCACCACTGGTCTTCCGCAAGGGTCTAAATATCAAGAACATCTTGGCCCCAAGTAGACTTAGTGATATTTCAGTTGAGAATAGTGGTTCACAGTTAGTGTCTGGAAACATTAGGTGTGGCAGATCTAGATGTCTAATGTGTGGACATCTGCATCTGTCGGATACTTTCTCTTCATTTAGCAACAAGTCTGAATATACATTAAAAAGTTCAATCAACTGTCTCTCCACATATATAGTGTATGTTTTATCTTGTCCATGTCAATTGCAATATGTGGGTCGCACTAAAAGAGCACTGTGTGTCAGATTCCTGGAACACAGACTTTCCATCATTAAGGGAGTGCTGGCACACAGTGTTCCTCGACATTTTTCCCAAGTACACCAAAAGGATCCCAAGGGACTTGTAATTATGAGTATTGAGAGTATTCCGAGTACCCTGTTAGGGGGAGATAGATTTAAGACACTATGTATGAGAGAGTCTTTTTGGATATACTCACTTGGTACACTTTCTCCCAGGGGTCTTAATGAGTGCTTGGATACTAGCACACTGGTTTAGTTTCCTGCCTTGCTGTTCTCTGCCTTTCTGCTCTGGTTGCTAGTTCGGTTCCTCTCCCCCTATCCTAGGATGGGGTTCTGTGTTTTTGGAGGGGATTCCTCTATATTATATGATATGATATAAATTTAAAACAATAAATACATGAATAGAAATAAATACATTTAAAATACATTTTTATTCATAGTGTAGATGTGCAGGGGGTCTCCGGAGCTGAACCGCTTTGGTTTTAGGTCTGGGGATCCCCTGCTTCCCGAGATACATGCCCCTTTAGGGGGTGCCGGTATCCCTCTGCTTGGTTTACATGCCGCGGTCACGTGATCGGGATCTTTAAATGCAGAGGGAAACCGGCACCTCATTAAGGGGGCTGTATCTCAGGAAGCAGGGGGTCACTGGACCTGAAACCAACGCGGTTTACCTCCGGAGACCCCCTGCACATCTACACTATGAATAAAAATGTATTTTAAATGTATTTATTTATATTCATGTATTTATTTAGATTTATTTATTTTTTATGCGGCTGCTGTGTGTGAAATTTTTTTATTGTGGGTAGCGGGGGTGGGTGAAGGGGTTATTAGCCCCAACGATGGTTGTTTAGGGCTTGCAGGGGGGTAGCGGGAGGGGTTAACCCCTTCATGACCGTAGCGGTATTAACTGCTACGGCTGTGAAGGGGTTAAGTGCACCCGCAACCCCCCCGCAAGTCCTAAACTCACACCAAGGGCCAAATACCCCCTTCACCCACCCCCGCTACCCACAATAAAGCGGGCACGGTGGGTTAACCCCTTCATTGCCTTAGCGGCTATCAGCTATGGTAATGAAGCAGCATTTCTTTATTTTTAATAATATTGTGCAGGAGCAGGGGGTCCCTTGAGCTTTGATTTCTGGCTCAGGGAACCCCCTGCTCACTGTACAATATTATTAAAAATACAGTCATGCTGCTTCGTTACCATAGCATATAGCCGCAAAGGTAAGGAATGAGTGTTTATTTATATATGTGTTTTATTCATACTGTAGATGTGCAGAGGGTCTCCGGAGCTGAACCGCTTTGGTTTTAGGTCCGGGGACCCACTGCTCCCTGAGATACAGGCCCCTTTATGGGGTACCGGTATCCCTCTGCTTTGTTTACATGCGCCGCGGTCAACGTGATCCGGGACAATTTAAATGCAGAGGGAATACCGGCACTCATGAAAGGTGGCTGTGTCTCGGGAAGTAGGGGGTCCCCCGGACCTGAACCAACGCGGTTCAGCTCCGGAGACTCCCTGCACATCAACCACTATAATAAAACATTTATTTTAAATACTTTTACATGTGCCCGGTGTTTTGCGCAGAGAGAGCAGCAGTTCTCTCTCTGCTGCAAACAATCTTGCCCCCGCCGGCCTATAGTATATTGATGTGCATACAGTATAACAGTACTGTAGTGTACATACTGTATGTTAGGGTTATGGGGTTTGTTGTTTACAGTATATATATATATATATATATAACAACTGCATTACAATTCATGAATTTTATGCCATCTGGCGGACACGCGAAGCATTGCAGCCTAGTAATACTGAACCATTATCAATTAACACATCAACCGCACGTCAGCCGCCATGACCCCTGTGCTGGGAACTCGCGGCTGCTCCGGGTGAAACAGCGTGGCATTCCCAGGAACCAGCCAGGACAACCGGTGATTTGTTAGAATAAGTGTGTGCCGCCAACAGTAGGTATCTGTTGGGAGGTTGTTGACCCCAAGGAAAAGCAGCCCGGACCACAATATTCCAATATAGGTTATCTTTCATTTGTAGACCAACGACATTTATCTCCTTTTGTTTTTCTGGACATTTTTGTACGAAAAAAATTTTCGCCACAACTTAGACAATTTTCATTCATCAATTTTGATGTCATTTTTTATATATGTTTTTTATTTCATTGCACTTCTTAATTATTTTTGTATTTTTATATATGTTTTTATTTATATCCACCACATAGTATATACCAGTAGAGGCAACTCTTATTCTAAACAAAAACATTGGCAATTCCCCAAAAGACCCAGGTACAGCCCAGGTAGAATCTGAATACATGCCTTAAACTTTCCTTAAACTAGCCCCAGCATTTCTGCATAGATTACTGGCCTATCAGACTTAACATCAGGGTCCCTGGCAGTCCCATTCAAACTGAATTGACTGCCATAGATCCCTGCTGTGTTAATCCTGGGTCATTATCAATGCAGAAATGCCTTAAACGTGCCTCAAACTAGCCCAGAACATACCCAGCACATACCCAGCACATACCCCCTACACATACCCAGAATGTACCCGGCTAGTTTACAATCAAATGTTAGAATAAACGTTGCCTCTACTGTACCATTTAACATTTTTTACATTGTTTGTTCACTAGGCATCTGTGCTGGGTATAGTATTTTGGTCAATCAGTTTCAGGGTCGCAGCAATTGGGTCTATGCTATCATGGCAAGGAGAGGGTAGAGAAAACGGAATAGAGATAATGTTGGGATTGTTAGCATGGCGATGAACAGATGATGAAGAAAAAATGATAGGGCAGGGATGTGGGTAAGTAGTAAAGATGGGCGAAACTGTTAAACGTTTCCTGGAAATCCACAGATCTTCGTTTTTTTAAAATCCCATATCCCCTGTCGCACTCTCGCTCCTCTCCCTCCTCTCTCCTCCCGTTATTTGAAATGTTCTGAACATCCCTACTTATCACTCGGTCATCAAGAATAACAGCGATACTAGATATTTTGTAGACAGGATATCAAGCAATTACAGCAGCTTTGCTACAGCAAGAGAACGAAAGCTGCCCACATGAAAAATATAACATTAGCCTTTCAATGAAATAAGAAAAACCATATTTTGCTCACTATTCCTAAGTTAAATATTTATGCTAAAGAAAAAAACAAGTGATATTTTGAATTGACTCAACAGATATCGGGAATTACAGTATAAGCTAATTTAAACAAAATGTAAAATTCCAAGTCATAGTTATAATAGTATATATCATTATATATATTATATATATATATATATATATTATATATAATATATATATATATATATTATATGCAAATATAGCTGTATGCTCATCTGCACGTCTTAGGCAGGTCTGCAACCCTGCCTTCCCCATTATCACCCAGCATACAGCACTTCCACTGCAGCAAGGGATTCTGGGAAATGACATGCAAATGAGCACACAGTGTCACTTTTTGCCTCAATAACCATTTTTAACATGGTTCCCTATAGGCTTAAGCTTGCTGCATGGTCACAGCTTTGAGCACAGCCAGGGTTAAGGTGCATACCCAGAAAACCACCCACAGACAGCTGTTTCGACCTTAATGGGTCTCATCAGTGTGGGGTTGATTGACTGGGTATATATATATATATATATATATATATATATATATAATTATTTTTTTTTCTCAAATGTGCTCAACTTTGCAATCAGGTGTCTCTCCACATGTGTTTTAAGGTAAATTTGGGGGTGTTGTATAAGAACCCTGGGACTGCAGCAATGGGGAGTCTCTCTATTTCAGGGTCTGGATAAGAATAGGTAAGAGATATTTAATGTGAGTCATCTTACGGTGTATCAAACTAAAGTGAGGCAGTGCTAACATAACAGTCATTAAGCCCATGTTAATGAGATATACAACAGCCATAGTTTTTGCATATTGTTAGCTTTGTGGATAGGTATTAAAATTAGGGAAAATAATGACTGTTAATGATTTTGATATTTCCGTTTTTTAGAACTGAGTCAATGGAGCTTTGTGACTCATGACCTAAGTGTAAAATGAGTACTTTAATTTGTTTTTGTTGTGTGAATAATATAAAATTATTTTTACAACTGCAAGTTGATGTTGTAAACATATGGTGGCTTTCTTTCTCATAAAAAAATTTGAAAAAAGATTTTGGTTTTATACAGTAGTAGTTTTCCTCTTTTATTCTGACAGGAAACATACACTGATTTAAAACGGAATAAAAGACATGTTCTCCAAAATATCAGAGGTTAAACCATATTCTTCCCCAACAAAATATATATCAGCAAAACAACATCATTCAGCCTTTGTATCTTTTATAGCATTACATTGAAAAGCCTTCTACGTTTTTGTTTTTCTGTTGAAGAGGTTGGTAGACATACTTTTGCTTATTTTTATGTTTATTGGAAGTCGAATGCATTAGTGTTCATGAAGTTATTGATCCCAGAGTAATTCACTAGGAATTTTAAAAGACAAAATGGAAACCCATTTAGAGTCAAGTGGTTGTTTATTTTAAATGACAGTATGAGTACAGTTATAACTAAGTGCATTTTCTAGAGAGCACATGCTGAATAAAAGTACAGAACTTCATCAACCCCGAATGGATATTAATCATTATAGATGTTTATTGAATTTGTGTTTTTCTATGAAATTATCTTTTGACACAGTGTTTCAAATACACAACGATCCTCAAAAATAGAAAATGTTGGGGAGGTTGGGGTGCATAAGTGGCGTTGTACAGGATAGCTGCCTCGCTCGGTGGCTTTATTAACCAGGGACATTTTTTTACTTTTTGACCCAATTCAAACCTCCACAAATTCTTATCTTCTCGTGATGGCTACTAACCATAAAACACCTCTCCCAGAAGTTTCAACATTTTATAAAGAGACTACTCTATCTCTCAGTGATGGTTCCTCACCATGTGCAATACCAGATTTGAACATTTATCAAGAAGAGAGGCACTGATGACCACTTTGGGAACATAAAATCTGATTTCAGATGGCACTTACAAAAAAAAATGTGTTCAGTTATTTAAGCATTGTGAGAAAGGATAGCTCAACTACATTACAGGACAAAATTGATGATATCATACAACAAAATCATCTAGGCCAAGATGCAGCTACTCTGCAATTTGATCATAATTATCTATGTCTATTATCATGTCCTGGATATATGCCAGAATCCCAGAGACACTTCCTATTTAAGGGTATGTAGTAATTGCTTTGTAGTGTTATTGCTGTGTGATTTTGTTCCCCACCAAAGTGCAAATGTTTGCTTTAAGTCAGTTAGACGGTTCCAAAGTCTTTATGGTTCATTTGGAAAGGTATGCAACACTTCTGTAGTATAGGAAAAACTGATTAATTCAATTGAAAAAAAAAAACTCTCTTACAAATCCAAAAAAGCTGGAGCGCCCAGGCAGGTATATGTACAAGTGCACCAACAATTCACGTCGGCAGCGCTGTCACACAATTGGGGTGGGATTGGCTATTGTGGCCTGGACACTGGGATACAGGTGCCCCTGCACCCAAGTACTGTGAGGATATTCCACGGGTCGTTATATCTATATACTGTATTGGTATATGCTATGTTGTATGGTTCCTGGTATAAGTTACTGTCCAGTAAATACTTTTACATATACCCTTGTGTGCAATTACTGGCTGTATTGTCTTGGAAGGGGCTATCCCACTGTGTGAGGATTCTTCCTAGATGGATGCGCTGTTAGTATACTCATTACACACACCCCAGGCTCCCAGTGGCAGAGGATCAGGCCTCCTGTTTGCCGCGCAGGTATTAGCAGCACACAGAGTCGCCCTGACACCGGAGAAAGGGGGCTACATTTGGAGGCGCTGCTGAGATCTCAGACCTGCCCTTCTCAGTAGTCTACATTTGTGAAACCCTTCAGACCGCCATGTTCACACACCCCGGGCAACATGTCCATGACTAGGCCCTAGAGTACCGCGTGTCCCCGCGCCATGTTGTCACGGTGGGAGGAGTATCCCTACTTACCTCAATAACTACTGTCCGTGACCATGCATGAAACTTCCCGGTCTGGCCAATGCCAGGGTCTTAGGCCGCAAACTTGACGCAGATTTCCGTTTTAGTGCCATACTATTGGCCACAGAACATGAGATATGCTTGGACATGGCCCCTCAGGCCCTAAACCCATCCGAGGCCTTGCCCACAGGGCACCCACTGATAAACCCTAAGTTACCAACCTCCATAGGGACCTTCACTCTGAGACTCGCCACAGAGGTTCCCTATCAGGCTAGACCTGCCATTTTGGGTCACTCCGCCGAGGTCCTTTCTCACGCTAAAGCATCCACCTTCCCCTACAGTCCTGGGTGATGGATGGCCACAAGTACCCCAGTTCGAGCAGACCTACCTGTACACAGGGTCACTTTCACCTCAAGTGTGATACCCAAGAGACCAACGTGAGCCGGTTTCAGAGTAACCCTGCCCCAACTCCTTGTCAGAGCCCAGTTTATAGCCACCTGTCTCCAGGGAACTTCCAATTTAGCAGTGACACTACCGCAACTGGTAGAGGCCCTCACACTGTCATCTCACAATAACCAGTACTGCCGCCAAAAATCCTTCTCAGGAGTATGACCCACACAACTGGGCGAAGAGACGTTCGACAATTGGCGGGATCATGTGGAACAGGTGCTGCCCGGGTGGACATGCTCAGATGCGATAAAGAAACAACAGATCGTAGAATGCTTGTGGCCTCCAGCCCCAACATCGTGCAGTTGTATCACGAAGGTCACCCTGACCCGGAGACTCAAGGCCTGGTATGTGCGTTGACTAAGACCTGCAGAAAGAAGGATGACCCCCATTGCGCTGTTGGCACACCCTTGCCCTCAAGTAGAAGGAAAATGAAGACTTGTCTGAATTCCTTCATCGACTGCAAATAGCTCTGTGGACTCTGATCCACAAGGATAAAATCAAGGAACCCTATAGTTTGGAGTAGGATTCTCAATCCAAGCTACCCTCCGTTTAGTCCAAATAGTCAGGAGAATGTCCTCTACATACAAAGCTCGCACTGACCTCAGTAACGTCATTTGCTATCACTGTGGTTGAAAGGGTCACTTCTCGAAGAAATGCCCAGAGGAGGATAAAAAAAAACTCCAGATAGGATGAACTATTCGCAATCCATGATCTGCAAGGTACAGACAGCAGAAACCATGTCCCCATCCTCTGAAACCCCTCTTGAGTCAAGCCCCAATGATGGAACCGCACAATTGGATGCTTACAGTCGGGTAGGACCCACCGCCCTCGTACACATCATTGTGGATGGTGTCTATTTGTTGGTGTTGCTTGACACCGGCTCACAAGTGACCATTGTGTACCGAGGGTTCTACAATCAATATCTCCACATCGACCATTGCAGTCGGGAGTGCACGTAAAGGTGGGGGGGCTAAGCAATCAGGATTACCCCATTGACGGGATAGTGAAGGATGGAGATACCGCAGTTGAATACCGGAAAATAGCATATTATGGAGGAGGAGGCACTGATATTCCCCAAGCCTCACGAGCACACCAGTGCCCCGGTAATACTAGGAACCAACATCGATGTAGTGCTGGCCTTGATTCGGGCCTATTTGCAAGAAGCTGGCAAGCTACCCCCCTTTAACAATCCATCCCCTCCTGCTGGAAGAATGTAACAAGATATCTGCCCAAGAAAGGTACATGTGCAGCGGCCGTTATTTGAACACTTCACGCATTGTACACCTCAGAGTACCCATGGCATGGCGCATGATTTCTTCAAACCTTACCGCCTTAAGACGCATGTTGAATCGTGCTTTTATCGTGTGCAGAAAATGGCATTTTAGCGTTGTCTGCAATACCGTCAACATGGGCTTGCTTAACAATTTTTGCTATTCTTACAATCAATCACTACAGTAGCTTTATAATTCTACACTACAGTCATTTATACTGTACTTTATAAGGTGGGTGGCATACTGTAATTTTTATTTGGGGGTGGGGGGGGGCTCAAAACATGAACTGTTCAAAAGATTTCTTTGACTAATAATCCTGCATACACACCTCACCCCTCCACAGAAACATACACACACACACTGTCACACTGTGCAGCCCGCAGACCAGACCAGTCCCCTGTACTGAGGTGAGATGTAAAGTATATGCACCGACAGCAGAGGGGGCATGTCTGGGATGTGGCGTAGTAGCGTGGCCAGGCCTGGATGTAGATAAAGAATGGTCAAGTGCTTGCCGAGTCCGAGGATATAGAAAGTTCTGTAGTCAAAATCCATAGCAGAGTCCGAGGGTCTTAGAGGTTAGAGCAGTCAGTAGGAAAGCCGAGTTCAGGAGCCAGAGGGGGTATTCAGACGAGCCGGGTCAATAGCTGTAGGGAATAAACACAAAGAGTGCACAACACAGGTTCCAGGCAACACAGGTAGCAAGGAGCTATGCAGAGCAAGGAAGTGAAAGAAAAGCAGGATATTTAAAGCGGCATTGACCAATCTGGACAAGGGGCATGGTGGGGGCGTGTCGAGCAACTGCTCGTCAGAGGCTGAGAGACCAGAAAGTAGTAGAGCACAGATGATAGTGCTGGAGATGTGGTGAAGACTCCCAAGCTGAGCGGGGGGCAGAGACAGGCATAATGCGCGCGCTATAAATCCTAGAAGGAAGCACACGCTTAGTAACACCAGTGCCAGAATCCAAGATGGCGGCCACGGCGGAGTTCAAGGTATGCACTGGGCGGCGGCATGGGTAGCGACGGGGGGCAGGGACAGCAGCCGCTGCAGTACTGGTAGTGAGTAAGGAGGGGACATGCTGCAAGGGACGTGGCCCCCAATTCCTTAACGTAACCCCCTTTCAGGATCGACCTCAGGACAATCCATTCAAGGCTTCTGTGGAAATTTCTTTTGGAAGCGATTGAGTAGAGCTGGAGCATGAATGTCTTCCCTTGATATCCAGGAACGCTCTTCTGGACCATAGCTCTTGCAATGTACAAGGAACTGTACTTTTCCCCTGGATGTACGGCAATCCACGATGGACTGTACCTCTAATTCTGAGTGTCCTTGGACCATAACAGGGTTGGGTTTACAGGCTTTTGCAGGGAAGTGATTGCTCTGAATGAAAGGTTTGAGCAGGGATACATGGAACGCATTGGGAATGTTCATGGATGGAGGCAACTTTAAACAGAACGTGACAGGATTGATTTGTTCCTGAATCAAGAAAGCCCCCAAAAACCTAGGCGCTAATTTCGGGGTAGGAGTCTTCAGTCTTATATTCTTTGCTGAAAGCCAGACTCTATCTCCTGGCTTGTAATTGGGAGCCTGTTGACGACGACGATCTGCTTGAGATTTGAACGTCTGAGCTGCCCTAAGGAGTGCGGATTGGATCTTGATCCATGAGTTCTGTAGCGTGGTTACCCGTTCATCGGCTGCTGGCACTCCTGAGGGAGTGTTGGAGATTGGAAGCCAACTTGGATGAATTCCGTAATTCACAAAAAATGGAGATTCTTGCGTAGATTCATTACGGATAAAATTGGAAGCAAATTCCGACCCATGGTAACAGATCAACCCAAGTATCTTGGGTATCAGAAATAAAGCATCGTAGATACTGTTCAAGGCTTTGATTAAGTCTCTCAGTTTGCCCATTAGTTTGGGGATGATAGCCTGAAGAGAAGGATAAGGCCATACCAAGCTTCTAAGAGAAAGCACGCCAAAACCTTGAAATGAATTGCGATCCTCGGTCAGAAACTATGGATGTAGGAGATCCCTGGATACGAAACACTTCTTTGGTAAAAATATCTGCCAGGGTGGGAGAGGAGGGAAGACCATTGAGGGGAACAAAATGGGCCTGATTTGAAAATCGGTCTACTATGACCAAAATGGTAGTCATACCTCTGGAGGGCGGAAGATCTACAATAAAATCCATCGAAATATGTGACCATGGACGATCAGGTACTGAAAGAGGCATGAGTAACCCGGAAGGCTTTTGATGAAGAGTCTTGTTCTGTGCACAAACTGGACCAGAGTATGTAAATTCGTGAATGAGTTTTGCCATATTAGGCAACCAAAAGGTGCGCTTAATGAGATCCAAAGTTCTCTTGAAGCCAGGGTGGCCGGCTGACCGGACGGAGTGACCCATTCTAAGATCTTCTGACGAAACTTGGGAGCGGAATAAAGGGTTCCTTCCAGTACCTCTAGACCACTCGGAATCTGTGACTGGGCTTCTACGATCTTTTCAAGAATATCAAAAGAGTTGGCGGAGACTTTGCATTTCGAAGGTACAATTGTTTCTGTGATTTCTTCGGATTTTTCCTCAGGGAAAATTGTCTGGACAAGGCATCAGCTTTTATGTTCTTCGTGCCGGGGATGTACGATAGAGTATAATTAAATCTTGAAAAAAAAATGGGCGCGCTATAAATCCTTGAAGGAAGCGCGCCCTCTGTAACACCAGTGCCAGAATCCAAGATGGCGGCCGCGGCAGAGTTCAAGGTATGCGCTGGGCGGCGGCATGGGTAGCAATGGGGGGCAGGGACAGCAGCCACTGCAGTACTGGTAGTGGGTGAGGGGTCACGCCGCAAGGGACGTGGCCCCGATTTCTTACACACACACACAAAGCCTAACAAACCAAGTGAATTATTTATTTATTTGTAAAATATTTTACCAGGAAGTAATACATTGAGAGTTACCTCTCGTTTTCAAGTATGTCCTGGGCACAGAGTTAAGAAAAATAATACATGTTTACAAATACAGCTACATAAATGAGCAGGGTATACATTATATACAAGACATTGCGTGCACAGTTAAAGATAATATATATTATGGGCGTATGAAACAGTTACAGACCAGATTAAAATGTGTGACAGCCTTAGATTTGAAAGAACTGGTGGTGGATGTAAGAGTCTCTGGTAGGTATTTCCAGTTTTGGGGTGCACGGTAAGAGAAGGAGGAGCGGCTGGAGACTTTGTTGAGCCTTGGGACCATGAACAGTCTTTTGGAGTCTGATCTCAGGTGATAGGTGCTGCATGTGGTAGGGGTGAGGAGCTTGTTCAGGTAGCTGGGTAACTTGCCCATAAAGAATTTGAAGGAAAGACAGGAAAGGTGAACTCGAGTGATGACCAATCTAGTTCTTTGAGCATTTCGCAGTGGTGTGTTATAGATGCATTGGAGAACAAAACGACAAATTGAATTGTAGAGGGTGTCAAGTTTGCTAAGGTGGGTTTGAGGTGCTGAGCCATATACTATGTCTCCATAGTCAATAATTGGCATTAGCATCTGCTGTGCGATACGTTTTCTGACCAGGAGACTTAGGGAGGATTTGTTCCTGTAAAATACCCCTAGTTTGGCATAGGTCTTGGTTGTCAGGGTATCAATGTGCATCCCGAATGGTAAGTGGGAGTCAAACCATATGCCCAGGTATTTAAAACTAGTAACAATTGAACTGCTTATCAACATCCGGTGTGTCCGCCTCAACTGACAGGAGCGTCAGTTACCATATCGATAGTATTGCGCATGTGCGGTAAGGTCCATTTTTCCGTCGGTTCATCTGTACAAAGTCCACACGTGCAGGACAGTTTTGGCTCCCCTCATGAGCGCGATCACGACTGATGAAGGATGCTGTTTGGCAGTATGCCCAATGTCATAAAGTACAATCCATAGGGCAAGGCGTAGGGGATGGTGTCTGTGTCTGAGGGGGTTTCCTGCACAATCATGTACTCCCGTTGGTAAGTCTGAAGTATAGATATGGCATCCATGGTTACCATTGTAACATATAGTGGGCCTCTGTGGCTGGTCCGCAGACTTTAATTCAGTACTCATTGAATAGGACTCGTATGCTGTCATGTAATTGTCAATAAAGAAACTTGGCTACTGTCCATAATTGGTCTGTAATAATTGCTGTCTCTGATACAAAGCATAAATTTGGTGCAAAGTGAAACAGCACCCAGAAAGTGAGGATAAACATAGTAATAGACTGGGAGGTGGATAGGGAGTTGGTGGGTGTTTAAAAACAATGGTGGAAGTTGCAGCCAGGGCATGCAACAATATGCTCAATAGGGCACATGAGACTGTGGAAGCAGATAACAACAGTGTAATAACAGGAGAGCTTCCTCTACTTCCATTGGATTGCTGGTGATCCTTATTACTCTGAGCATCTGTGAGAATGGTAGACCTTTCTTTAGGGGAGGTGGGTGATGGCTTGTAGCTTCAAGAAGAATGTTTTTATCAGTATTCTTGGAGTGGATCCTGGTGCGTAGAGTGTAATGATCTGTGTAGACCGTAGTGTCCAGAAACACAATTTCCCTGTTTCTGCCCTCATAGGTGAACCGTATCGCCGATGGTATTTGATTAAGGAAGGAAACAAATTCCTTGAGATCAAGCTCACTGCCCACCAGAGCATAAAGATATCATCTATGTACCGTGTATAATGCAGTATGGATCCTGCATCTGTAGCATCATGAGGAGGTGGGTCTGTTCGTATATATTCATAAAAATGTTGCCGTATGAGGGGGTCATCGCCGTTCCTATGAGCTGAAAATAATATGTCCTCTCGAAGCGAAATACATTTTTATGGAGAACGAGCTCGATAAGAATCATCCGGAATTCATTGGGGGTTCTGTTGTTTGTGCCTGCATGGCTCAGGTGGTCCTGTATCACTTCCAAACCATCAAAATAGGGTATGATGGTATACAAGCTGAAGATATCCAATTTTACCAGGAGTGTGTTAGTGACATCAACCGTTAGACCCGCCAACTTGTTGATGAAGACCGTTGTGTCCTTAATGTGAGTTGGCCCACTTGTAACTAGTGGTTGTAAATAAAAATCCACAAATTGTGACAGTGGGAAGCATAATGAAACCCTAGCCGAAATGATGGGTCTGCCAGGCAGTTCCATGAGGGGTTTGTGGATCTTTGACAGGGTATACAGCACCAGCATTACCAGATGAGCCGTGGTAAGGAACCTTGCTGTGTCCTCGTTGATCCAGCCGTTCTTTGTATCCAAAGCTACCATAGAGTCAATTTTCCTCTTGAATGATGTGGTTGGGTCAGCATCAAGTTTTTTATAATGCTCTTTATTGCCCAGTTGTTTGAGTATCTCACTCCTGTAGTAGGAATATGGAAGTACCACGATGGCAGCACCTTTATCCGCAGCCTTTATGATGATTTCCTTATTGTCCTTTAAGGAATTCAAGGCCCATTTATCTCCTTTTGAGAAATTGTGGTAACTCGTCTTGTGGTCCTTTTCGTGTTGTCGAGTCTCTGTCTCAAGCAGTCCCATGAAGCTGGATACACTGTGTTTAGTAACTAGGGGGTAGAAGGTGCTCCTGGGCTTGAATTTCTTGATGCCCGTGTTGACAGTAAGAGTCTCCCCGGTGGAATTTTGCTCTCCCGTATGGCTGAAAAGTCTTTAAGTCTCAAATGGCAGTTAAGCCTATACAAGTCCACTTCCCAGTAAAACGGATGCTTGGTATTCGTGGGGACAAAAGAGAGTCCCTTGTTGAGCACTGAGGTCTCATCCAGTGTCAGCACATGTGAAGATGTGTTGAAGATCACTGTCTCGGTCTCCCCTTCGCGCCACTAATTCCTTTGTATTTGGATTGTCTTGGCAGGAATCTTTGATTTCCAACCGCTCCTTCGTGTCGGTCCCTGGCGTCTGAACGTGTTGGCAGGGGTTTTTTCTGTAAGTACGTGGATTGTCTAAAAAAAAGGTCTGGGGTAGCGCGGTCCTGTGTGTCTGAGAGATCTGTGTCGCTCGTATTGTAATTCATCAAAGCATATACTGCTTTTCTTATCCTTGAGAAGTTCCTTCTTTGGCCCTGTCAGTTCTGTGTACTGTTGTTCAACCCCAGTAGCCATTTGTAGACTTTCCTGTTCTTGTAATCCGCAGTGACCTGCTTCAGTTTGTCTCTTTTGTATTTAATTAGATTGTTGCGATGCATCTCAATAGAATTCTGTATTTTATCTGTCCAGTTAGTCATGGTGTCCGATTCCAAAGTATGTCAGTGTCGTTCCTGGATGGGGGTTGTATTTATGTATTGCACTGTAATTTTTGTTTTAATGGGGAAAAGTGCTATTAGCTATCTCAGGTTAATAGCACTTTTACCCATTGCTGTTGCTGGTACTGGGGGTGGGTGAAGGTGGTAGTTGCCCCAGGGTGGTGTTTTAGCTGTGTGGGAGGGTAGTGCGAGGGGTTAACCCCTTCATTACCTTAGTGTTTGTGATTTCTAAGGCAATGAAAGGGTAACTTCTATTGCCACCACCCTGCAAAGCCTAAACACCCACTCTGGGGCAACTACAACTTTCTCCCCCCCTGTATCAACAACTATGCAGTGCCTGCTACATCTGTACATCTGCATCCACAAAGATTCTACCACCTTTCGAGATAAAAACTGCAAAATGCAACAATACCTCGTGAGGTGGACCACAGCAGACTAATGGCCCAGCGGATTAACACAGCAGGGGTCCCTGCTGTTTGAATCCTATCGGGTTCTACCTGTCTGTAAGAGATGCGCAGTAAGAGATATTCTGAATCAGTAACTCTACTTGCTCGTCTCTAACAGGTGATCGCGGGGTTTTATTTAATTTTAATATTACAGTATTGTAGTAGGGGGTCTCTGGAACTGAACCGCATTGATTTCAGGTTTGGGGACCCCCCCATTCCCAAGCTACAGGTCATATTATGGGGAGCCAGTATCCCTCTGGTTTGTTTAAATCCCCCGATCACGTGGGCTGTGATGCGGGAGAATTTAAACATGGCCACCGGGATACCGACACCCCATAACGAGGGCCTGTAACTCGGGAAGTAGGGGTTCCCAAGACCTGACATCTTCAGAAATATTATTTGTTTAAGACTTTGTGGGTCTGTTTGAATAAAAGAAGCTCTGTCTCCCATTCTGCTGCTGTTGTGTTCTATCAAGCGGTTACATGTGTAATGTACTTGGTGGCCGTCAGGGCCGGCTAATAATTTTGCTTGGCTCAGTGCAAGGGCTTTTGCTGGGCCTCTTACCATGTCCGGCGGACCCTTCTCCTCATGACATTGTAGCCACATGACGTCTTGATTGCAGCTATGTCCTCATCATGAGTACTGGTTTCTGGAAACCATAATAATATAATCAATTGGTTGATACTGTACTTATTACTGCAAATGTTGAATTGAAAGGAAATGGAGGCTGAGAAATTATATTTAACTTATTGTGTTTCGCTGACAAATAGGAAAAGCTATGATTTTTACAAATTCAGAACTTTGAAAAACTTGATTATATAATTAATTTTCTTGCTAATAAAAAACACTCTAGTGTACAAGTGTATTTGTTGTTGACAATAAATTCCATGACACTGAGCTCTAGCACTAAACAATCAAGCAGGCATTAATAAATAATATCAAATTGTTATTGACTGAACTTTCTTTCATTGAAGTGGGCTCAGGGCTCTGGGCCTTGATGCTGCGCATGTGATTATTATTATTATTATTATTATTATTATTATTATTACTGTAATTACAGTCTTCCATTCACTGGAATATATATAGTAGCAATTATAATTATAACAAGGCTTGATATGACTTGGAAAAAAAATCCCAATAATAATATATTAAGCTTCCTTTCAGAACAGTTTCATAGTAATTCGAACAGTTTCTGGCAAAGGGCAGGCAGGGATAAGCTATTCAGTGCTGTACTCATGTGGCAGTAGTAACTCACTGACTGACTTTGCATACTAATATAGCTCTAAATATATAACAATATTGTCAAATAAGTACATCAACATGTCTAAAAGTAGAAAAAACAGTATTTTAATAAATATTTGTAAAGTAGACGTAGAGTGGGGGAAGAATGGATGGACGTAATTTTGGTTGAGTTTGTTATGGTGGTGGTGGCATTGGTGCCGGTGGTTACAAATCTGATAAAGTTAAATAAGTTAAAAATGGTGCTCTTAGAACTGATGATCTGGCTACAACTAGTACTCAAAGTCACCATCATAATAACAGTTACAGCAAATATAAGCAGAAGGACATTAATGAAACTGTCAATTTATTACATTCAAAACTATTTCACAGCAGAAGTCCCAGTTCCCTTGCCTCCTCCCCCTTTGTCTTGTAGACAACAATCAATTTCCAGTTAAGAAGAGATATAAAAATGGAACTACAGTAAAAGAGAAAGTACTTCAATATGGGCATGGATTGCCACAATGGCAATGAATGGACACCCTAAAAAACACAAAATAAAAGACATTAAACTTCATTACAAAATCTTGGCCAATAAAACCATTGTATGTCACTGTGGTCAATATGGAGCATGAATTGCCACAGTGACAATAAAGGGGCAACCTAAAAAAAGGAACCCCAAATAAAATAGATAAAATATAAATAAAAACAAACATTTGCTTAAAAATACATTAATAGTCAATGTGTTTATCTATACCCTGAAAGGTGCATAGATAAACACTTTGCCAGTTAATAGGCATTCTAAAAAAAAAAAAGACAATTAAATAAAATACAATCAATGATCAATGTGTTTCTTACCTTTGCTTGGATGAACATTCATCCTCATCATCCAACTGCAGCACAAGCTTTTGCCCCACGACGCAATGATCCTCAACAGTATGATGCGAATAAGTCCATGATCCTCAGTTGCTTGAAGAAGGAGGCCCCGGTGAGTAGTTCTTTCTTTCCTTCTTTCTTTCCTTCTTTATACTTTTTTCTCCAACAGGTCAAGGAGATATTGATCTGACGGCTGTCACAGGGGACAAGGAATTTACACCTTTATAGCAGGATCATATCACTGAGCAAAACCAAGAAGTAAAACAAATTGTCATTTATTCCATTGAAACAGATGTACACACTGTTAATTGCAATATACAGGAGAAAACACACTTACTGGGGGTCTGGGCTACAAAACTAACATTTCCTAGTTGAAATAGCACAGAAAACAAAGTCTTTACATGACCGGGACTAAGTTCGAAAAGTCCTGGAACGGAAATCGGCATGCAGTTCCTGATGACACCGCTCTTTCCACTCTGGAGGTGCTGAAATTCCTTGACCGGGAGTGAGTACCAAATGTCCTGGTACTCTTTTCGGCATGCAGTTCCAGCCACGAGACTAAAAAGTATTCTGAGAACTTGGCCCTGAAAATTCTCGCCTTGAAATTTCCGAAGCTGGCTCACTGACATCTCTCACAGAGCATATTTGAATTTACCGCTGCTGTTTTGACGCTTAGAATCTGAGGACCAGATTGGCTGCTGTGTTTCTTATAGTATTTCAGCCTGGGAACTTTACAACCAGACAATCAGAGGGCTGCCATTCTTCCAAAGCCGGGCAAGCAGTTTCTTAAGATTGCAAAGAGGGCATACATGAGTTTGTCATCCTAGCCACTTATCATTCGGAAGCCACCCACTGGGTTAGGTGCCTCCAAGTCTGGGAAGGCAAATGCTGGCCATGATGGCTGGCATTATTTACCAAATATGGGTACTCCACCTAACCATCCTGCCCAAATGGCTTTAACACCTCTGGCAGCTTCTGTGACTTTGAAGTATGGACCTAGGGCAGACTCAGTGGCACCACAAATTGGTAGCCCAGTAGCCCCCCTCAGAGAACCGTCTTTGAAAGTCCCAGCGTATAAGTATAATACATTTTACAAACATCTCAGTTTAATAAAAAATATATTTTTACACTTTTTACTGTGTAATAGTCTTTTGGGCTATGGGGGTAGAATGGGACAATATACTTTTATTCCCACTATGGAAGAAAAAACCAGGGGAGCGTTGATACCTTTAAAAAGAAAAAAAGACAAACATAGTGCAACCTGTAGCAAAATATGTTATAGGGAGCTCCCAGCCGGGCACCACATACTAAGGCAAATGCCTAATGGGATATAGCAGCAGGAACAATACGGAGGAGATAATCTTTAGAAAAGAGAAGCACACGTGCAGTATCCAATAAAATACAGTTTATCCAAAATGATAAAAGTGGAGGCTTACAGAATCCCAATGGGAATACAGCATTGACGGTGGTGATCTCAAGACCACATCACAGCGTCTCTGTGTCAGCAAACCGCCACGGTACACTTCAGCCTGGAGCCGTCTCGTCACTTCCGGTCTTGGGGCCGTCACGTCACTTCCGGTTGCGCCGCCGGTAGGAAAACAGCTACGGGTGCCCAGGCACTCTCTCCTTCTTGATTTGTGAGGTCACGCTCAACGCGTTTCGCCGTTCTAGCAGACGGCTTCGTCAGGAGTAGCAATGACCTGTCCTGGGTGTCTTATTTATACCCATACTACTATCAAACTCCCCTCCTCCATAGGATAATTGATAGAACATCCCCCAAAATCACGGGCCAATTATATCAATGTGACCGCACACAGGGAAATACATATATTTATAAAACAATGATAAACATATAATTATACAATCATAATAAAATACTTTAATATTCCTAACTCATAATAAAATACACATTAAAGTATATAAAAACACATCAACTATCACACTCTGTCCTAGTCATATTGAGCGGGCGATAGATGAATCTTTAAAAGACAAAGAAATTAGGTTAGATTACAACTTCAAATTTCAGTCATCTTTTGAAATGAGGCATAGTTACAAGGACATCTTGACTGTTTTAGACATAGATCGGACCACAAAGACTGAACTCCAGTCAATAAAAAATGCTCTCAAAGAATATTTAAAAATATATATATGAAATAAAGTGCAATCCCATCTAAATCATATAAATATGAAAATTACAGAAAAAATAGAAAAAATGAAAAAATCACCAAATTAAAGAAAAACACCAAGTTCAAAGTCCACATTCAGGCCTTGTGGTACTAAGGTTTTGAGAGAAAAGATCCAAAAACTCTCTCGTTTTTTTAGTGCAACATTTCTGTCCCCACCTCTCCAGTGGGGCAGAACATGTTCAAGCACTGTAAACCTTAGTCCTGAAGTGTCACTTTGGTGTGTATTAATAAAGTGATTAGATAAAAAATGAGTAGTGACACCTCTACGCACATTACCAATGTGTTCCAGAATACGTGTTTTAACTGGCCTAGTGGTCTGGCCTACGTATTGAAGCCCACAAGGGCACATTATTAGGTAAACCACGTATTCTGATCTACACGTAATGTGTTGTTTTATGAAAAACTTTTCTTTAGTGATATTAGACTGGAATCCAAACTTGTCATCCGATCTATGTCTACATGCCAGGCATGTGGTACACCCAAAAAAACCTTTTATTTGGGGTAACCACCTATTATTCTCTTTACAGACCTTTTGTAGAGCACTCGGTGCCAGTGCGTTTTTAAGTGAATTAGCTTTTTTGAAAATGACTGTCGGTCTTTCAGGTACTATTTCACCTAGAATGGAGTCATTTTGGACAATATGCCAGTGTTTGCGTATTATCTTAGTTATTTTATCGGATTGACTATTGTAGTTTGTAAGGAAAGAGAAATCAAAGTTCTTTTTAGTTTTAACTTTTTCTGTATTTTTTATAAGATCTTTCCTTTCTAGACATCCTACTTTTTCTACTGCATCCTGAATAACTTGCTCTTCATATTTCTTTTCCCTAAACCTTTCTTGCATAAATAAAGATTGTGTATTGAACACGTCATCTTTCGAACAGTTCCTCTTAACCCTACGTATTTGACCATATGGTACATTTTGTAGCCATTTCGGGTGATGGCAACTGGAAGGTGTGATAAAGTTGTTAATATCGACGTCTTTGAAGAAGGTTTGAGTACTAATCTCACCCTCTTCTATGAGCACAGTCAGGTCCAGGAAATTAACCCTTTCCCGACTGTATTCACAGTTGAATTTGAGGTTGAGTAGGTTGTCGTTAAGATATTGTATGAATCTTTTGAGACTTTCCTCATCCCCTCTCCAAATAAAGAATATATCGTCGATATATCTCCTCCACAGGCACAGATCCACACCCAGCTCTGCAATCGACCAAATATGGTCTTCCTCCCATGAACCCATGAGAAGATTTGCATAGCTGGGTGCAAATTTTGTGCCCATGGCGGTACCACACTTCTGAAGGTAATATACTCCTTCAAACAGGAAATAGTTATGCTCTAGGATAAATTTTATCCCGTCTAGGATAAAGTTAGCTTGTTCAGGAGGCATATTTATATCCTTAGATAACGCTCTATCTATGGCATCATGTCCATCATTGTGACTAATACACGTATATAACGAAGTTATATCGCATGTGGCAAGAAACCATCCTTCTTCCCATTTTTGGTTATTTATAACTTGCAGAATGTCTGTAGTGTCTTTCAGATAAGACGGAAGTTCTTTCACATATTTCTGCAGATACGTGTCTATATATGCCGACAAGTTTGACGTCAGGGAATCTATACCCGCTATTATGGGTCTTCCTGGGGGATTTACTAAACTCTTATGGAGTTTAGGGAGATAGTAAAAGATGGGTCTAATGGGATGTTCTTTATACAAAAACTTGTATTCACTCTCATTTATGACTCCATCTTGTTTCCCCTTATCCAGCAAAGTTTTTAATTTGCACAGAAAGTCTGAGGTTGGATCTTTTTTTAAGGGTGTGTAAGTGTTTTTATCACCTAAAATCCGATGTGCCTCAGATATATAGTCTTCCCTGTTGAGAATAGCCACTCCTCCTCCCTTATCTGCTTGTTTAATTACAATGCTAGTATCTTTCTGCAGGATTTTGAGGGCATCTCTTTCGTTTTTACTCAAGTTGTTCCCAGATTTCTGGTCAGAACTAGCTAGCTTTTCAAAATCTTTCTGAACTAGTTGTGTAAAGACATCTAAATTTTTACCTTTCATATGTTTTGGGTAAAAGGTAGAGGATGGTTTTAGACCTGAATGTATCACAATATGTGTATTTTCTTGTGATGTTGTCATATCTCTATTAGGTTGAGTGTCAACTTCTGTATGATCTATTTTAGAGTCTATTTTCGAGTTTTCACTGGTTCTAAGCTCAACCTCCTTCTGCCTAAAGAATCTTTTGATGGTTAATTTCCTCAGAAATCTTTGGGCATCTAAAAATAGACCGAAGTTACTAGAGCCTACAGTGGGGGCGAACTTTAAACCTTTAGAAATAAGGGACTCTTCGGGTTTGGTTAATACCCTAGAGCTCAAATTAAATATGTTTTTACCTATTTCTTGGGTTTCTTTGGGTATTTCTTTCTGTCCCCTTCCCCGTTTTCGTCGTTTTTTTCCCTTTTCCTTTTTTCCGAGGAGTGATCTCTTCTCATCAATGGGGCATATGAATTTATTCCCTGAAAAGAAGTTGACCCCCCCTCCCCTAAAAAATCCTTCTTGTTATTAAACTTAAGCCCACCTTTCTGAAACATTTTATCTCTTTGGGCTTCTCGTTGTTCTTTTCTATTGTATATACTAATTTCCCCTTCTGAGTCATAATCTATACTCATAGATCTTTTCGGGGTTAATTCTATGCTTACTTGAGTTTTAGCATATTTATTGCCCTGTTGGTGTGGAGTTCTATATGTTTTTGTCCTCCAATTTTCCCTTTCCGGACTTTTCCTAGTTTTTTTAGGGGTGTATTTTCTAGGTTTTTTCTTTCCCTTAGATGTGTCCTTTTTAGGTGTGGGTTTCTTTGGGGTTATTTTAGATTTTTCAATGGTTTTATCCACTGTTTTAACAGCACTGGATTCAATTTTCTCAAGTTTTCTAGGGGGCCCGTCTTTGTAGTCCTCCTCATCTCTCAAAAATTTCTTTACTTTTTTTGTAATTGTTTCTTTCCATAGTTTATCTAATTTCTTTTGCAGTTGTGCATCTTTCTCTTTGAAGAGAGTGGTCTGATCTAAAGTACCTATTCTCTCTTCAATTTCTTTCACCTCTATGTCAATTTGTGACACATGATGTTTCTGTTGTTCTATAACTAGACCCATTAAGTCATTAGAACATTTCTCTAAAAGACCATACCACTTATCAAGGAAGCTTTCATCTTCCAAATCCATGGATGGATCTTTGTTAATTCTAAGGCCTCTTGGGACTCTTCTATTTAAAACATATTGCTCTAAAAAGGTGTAATCCCAAAATTTCTTAATATCTTTAGTTAACAACTTCTCCAATTTATCAAATTCTGATGCGAGGATATTTGCTTCCCCTATAATAGGGGCTTTATCCAGATTTAATTTCAGAATACTATTGAAGTCCACAGATCTAGTGTGTCTTCTAGAGAAAATATTGGAGCAGTTGTTATCTATTTCTATATCTCTATATTTTATTCCCACTAGCCATATCCCTCATATACTGTAAACCTGTGTTAGACTGTAAAACATTATAGCCACATGGGCTATTAGACAGTTTATGAAACATGAAAAATATTTCCCATTTTTCTTCCAAGTCTTCAAGTGAAATGAAAAGATGCTTAGCTGAAATCACAGAGCTGTAGTGCCTTCCCTTAAGGAAACCTAATTTTCTTTAGAACCAAAAAACTCTTTGGCATACTCCCAAGTCTGTATCTCTTTTCTTTACTGAAACTTGGACTTTGGTTTCATAAACTTCTCGCAACTTAATATATAGTTGGAGAAACCCCCTCAGAATCTCTATATTGATTCTGGGGTATCTGGGCATAGCCTGGGGAACCCTCACTAACCTTGGGACCCATGACTGTACCAGGCATACACAAATCCCTATGCCCCCTTTTACCTTTCTGGTCTGTGCTGAAGCAGGGAAACCTGGCGGTGAGTTGCGTAACGTTTTTCAAGGGAGGATTTTGACCGGAGTGATGTGTCTATATGTAACCGGAATATGACCTGATACCCGGATACATTTTTGGGGAAGCCAGCAACCCTGGGGCCCTGCTACCTAGACACAATCTGACAATACTCTTACCACAAAACCCCCCTTGAAACTACTAGCCTGAGAATCTCCACTGGTAAGCATGCCTGGAAAGATAAAACACACATAAATCCTTTATTGTCATACAATACATTAATTGCAGGTACAATACACAGGTTGAAGAGCTGACATTCTAAAACAGGGCTCAGAGGTAAGCAGCTGGGCATAATACCTTTATTTATGGCTTGGTTACCCCTTCATCATCACAATGGCATCTTAGGGTCAAGTGAGACGTGACAGACCTTATATAAGGCCTGTGATGTCACATTTGATCGACAAATGGTACATCCAGCAATCTGATTGGTGGATGTACAGTACCATGTGGTGGCTTTCATTTTTATTTTATATCAATCTGAATCTTACCCTGATGTCTAGAAAGTCAACTCTGGTGGAACTAGTTGTGCTAGTTAAATTGATGTGCAGAGGATTGTGGTTGAGTCCCTCGATGAAATAATGGAAATATGTGTAACGACCCATCCCATAAAATCAAAATGTAATCAATAAACCTCAAACACAGAAATAAAAGTTCAACACCATTATGACCTTCCTCCAAGAAACACAATTTATCTCTCTCATATCCCCAGGAATAGGTTGACATAGGAGGGAGTGCAGGTGGCACCCATCACCGTTCCTCTTTTCTGTAAATAAGATGTGTTCTTAAATACAAAATAATTATGAGTAAGCACAAAATTAGGAAGATCCATGAGCAATTGAAATAAATCCTCATTCAAATTGCTCAGTGATAAAAAATATTGCATTGCCTGTAAGCCATCCTTGTGATGGATGCTTGTATAAAGCGTTTCCACATCACAGGTGGCTAGTATGGTATTTTTGTCAATAGTAAGTTAATTTAATCTAAGAAGAATGTCCATTGTGTCCCTCAAATATGAGGGTAAAATTTCCACAACCGGACATAAAAGTGATCGAGGAAATGGCAGATGGACTCACACAACTCCCCTATGTAAGACACGATGGAATATCCTGGGGGACAGGAGAGATCCTTGTGTATCTTGGGCAAGATGTAAAAAGTGGGTACTATGGAATGACTAGATATAAGACCATCACAGCATTTCTGAGTAATAATACCCTGTGCTGCTGCTTCACTTACCAATCTGTCTAGTGATAGTTTGTATCTAATAGGAGGATCACTAGGGAGTTCCTCATAGCTCCATGAATCATGAAGTTGGTGAAAGGCTTCTTTTTAATACTCTGCTTTTGGCCAAAAGGACCACATTCCCTACGTTATCAATGGTTTCATTTCAATTAAAGTTATTCTCTATAATTTTTCTACAGCTCTACATTCTCGAGTTGTAAGATTGTCTGGTCCAAAAAAAACCTCTGTAAGGAAGAAAATCCCCGGGACACGAGATTGGCATATATCTTAACCTGGTAACATGTATGCATAGGGGGACAAAAGACAGGTTTGGCTTTAATGTCAGAAAATACTGGTTTAGTACTATGGCTGTTATTATTATGTTGCTGGTCATCAAGAAATTTGACTAAATCACCTATGGCTTGTTTCTTCTATGTGCTCCTCCTCACACCTGACTCAGATAGTATATCATTGTTTTCTTCCGGTGCTTTAGTATGAAATTTAAAGAGTAGCAGTTTGCGACAGAATAAATGTTCGTCTTTTATCCAATCAAAAGGTATCGATATAGGATGGGGAAAAAGATAAACCCCATTTAAGTTAAGAGAGTTGATCATTAGATAGTATCACGTCTAGAAGAACGAGGGCCTCAACTACAATCCTGTGCACATCAAGTTAACTAGCATACCAAGTTCCAGCAAAGTTGATTTTCTGGACCTCAGAATCACCAAGAACTCTGAGGGTAGTATTCAGACTGATTTCCACAGAAAAGAAACATCCTCAAATTCAGTTGTACTGTACACGCAACAAGGGCACATTCCTTGCACCAAATCAAGGGAGTCCCAGGAGGAGAATTCTTAGACTTAGATGTAATTTCTCAGAAATTTTTGAGGCAAAGGAAAGTGAAATTCAATCTAGATTCCTAGCCCGAGGGTACATTAACACCATGATTAAACATGGTTGTCATTCCAGCAGAATCAGAAGAGACTCACTTCTGATACCTATTACAAAGGATAGCGAACAGATGAATAACACCATACATTTTGTTGGGACGTATAACCATCAATGGTCCATTACAAACAGATACTCCAAAAATATTGGTATGTATTAATGACAGATCATGACCTTAATAAGAAACTAGGAAACACTATTAATCTGGCAGACAAATTGGTACACAGTCATTACTGTTCTAATGTGCCAGATAATTTTTATCAAGAAATGTTGACAATGGCTTTTTCTCCTGCCGCCCCCACAGAATTTTGGGATGCAACCAATACCAAGAAATGTATTATCAGATTATTTCTGAACTTCAAATCAAAGGCAGTTGCTTACCATCTCACTTGTCTGCAGTCAGATCTATATTATTATGATGACCAGGTAACTCCGTTTATGTATTTTGGAACATGTTAGAAACCTAAAAAATATGCAGGTGATCTGACTGAAGAGAAAACTGACATCAGTGGCTAAGCTTTTTTTTTCAACCATAATTTCTTATTCAGATAAATTAAAGGGGATAATTAGAATCAGGTATTTAAATAATTAGATAGATCTTCAGGTGTGAATTTGGGAGGCTCCACCCTATATAAAAATAAGAAACGTTGTGAGTTTGGTCATCACCATACAGTTGTGAGGAAACATCATGCCACGATCAAAAGATATCTCTTAGTACCTCAGAAAAGCAGTTATTGATGCTCATCAGTCTGGAAATGTTTACAAAAACATTTCTAATTATTTGGGGCTCCACCAATCCACTGTCAGACAGAATAATAATAATAATAATAATAATAATAATAATAATAATAATAAAGTTCAGGACAATAGTCACTCTAATCATGAGCGGTCGTCCAATTAAAATCTCTCCAAAGAACCAACCTGCAAATCATCAAGGTAGTCATAAAGAATCTGCAGGCCACTCTCGCCTTGGCTAATGTGAGTGTTCATAACACAGCTATCAGATAAAGATTGAACAAGAATGGTGTTAATGGAAAGATAGCCAGGAGGAAACCACTGTTATCTAAAAAGAACATTGATGCCCATCTGAAGTTTTCCAAAGAGCACATACAGTAGATGATCCACAAGCTTCTGGAACAATGTTCTCTGGACAAAATATTCAATGGAAGAACTTTTTAGCCTCAATGAGAGACTTCATGTTTGGCAAAAACAAAACACGGCATTCGAACAGAAAAACATCATCCAAGGCTTCAAGAATGGTGCTGGTGGTGGTTTTCAATTTTCATGTTGTAGTATATCCCTTAATATAGCTTTATGTTTTTCTTTATTTATTTTTTACGATTGTGTTTTGTCGTTTTATTTAAATTGATAAAGTTTATCTTGCTTTGTAGTTTCTGCTTTGTACAGTGAGCACTTTTGTCCACCTTGGGCTTCCGTAGCTGGTTGCTCCGATCGCCATCTTGGTTTTTGGGAGGAGGCTCTCGGTGACAGGGAAGCTACTGACAGGTCAGAGACTCAGCAAGTGGGTTGTTATTTTGGTTTTAATAATGTTGTTTACCTTTTTTTGCATGCGCGATTGGGGTGGTGTGTCCAGCCATGAGGCACCCGTAGTTTTTCACGTGACCACGTGATCGGGGAGTGTTTTTTGGCGAGAATTCACTTCCTCATTCGGGCATCCATAAATAGGTGATTTCTTTGCACACTGGTTACTCTTTGATAAAGCGCTATGACAGCGCGAAACGCGTTAGAGAACCTGTTTTTTCTGTAGCTCTGTCTACTTATGCATTAGAATAAAGCATTTTTAATTTTGCTATTAGCCTCCAGCCCTTTATTTTTTCAAGCAGTGCTCCACCATTCTTTTCTACTGGGGGTGGGATTGTTTGGGGCTGCTTTTCTGCCTCAGTACCTAGACGGCTTGCCATCATTGACAAAACCATGAATTCTGTATTGTATCAGAAGTTTCAAAAGGAGAATGTAATGATACCCAGGAGGAAACTGAATCTGAATCTGACCCAAACATAAGTCACGCAACAAGACAATGATCCTACAATCAGATCTACAAATGAATAGCTGCAGAAGAAGACATTTCACATTTCAAAATGTGTAACTGACCAGCAGTTACAGGAAACACTTAGTGATGAATGAAGTCTTGCTTCTCAAGGGGGTGCCACCAAGTACTGAATCTAAAGGTTCACATACTTTTTCACACATGGATATTGAATGTTGAATCATTTGTGGATAAATAAATGTTGAAAAAGTATCATGTTTTTGTGTCATTTGTTTGATCAGGTTATCTTTATCTATTCTTAAGACATTTGAGGTTTAAAATATGTGAAAATTCCTTTGTTTATTGCCCAATATAGTACACAGACCAATCAGATCAAGTCCATTATCAATAAATATTGGGACATTCTGTCTTTGGTTCTTATCCTTAAACCTTATGCATAGTCTGGTCCCAATACAGTTTTCAAACTGACCAAGACAGAGGCCAATGATCTGTCTCCAAGTTTGTTTACTTCTGATGTTTGGACATAAGCATGCCTTTCCCTCTCCAATGTAAAGCTTTTTGAATTTATACTTTGAAGACCAGGATACTGTTAGGCTTAAACACAGATTGGGAGCCTACAGTACATTGTAAAATTATAGATAAAAATACATAAAAACACTCACACACATATATATATATTTATATATCAAATGGAAATATTACTGTATGTTCATTTGCATGTCTAAGACAGGTCTGCAACCCTGTCTTTCCCCATTATCGCCCAGAACACAGCACTTCCACTGCAGCAAGGGAATCTGGGAAATGACATGCAAATGAGCACACAGTGCCACCTTTTGTCTCAAGCTCATATTACACAAGAAACCCTTAAGCCAATGCATGCTGCTTGAAACACAGCGCTTTAAGCATAGGCTGGGGTGAGATGCAAAGCCAGTAAACCCACTCAAAGACATGTTTCAATCTTGATGGGTATCATCAGTGTGAGGTTGGTTGTGCTGGCTATGCTGGTTTTATATATATATATATATATATATATATAGATATATATATATATATTATATAATATATATATATTATATACTGCTGTGCCATCTTTTATTCTAAAACTTCTCGGGGGTGTGGCGGTTCCATGACCTGAATGCCACGCGGAGTAAATGGTGCATCCCCCGTGTTCATGCTGCATTCGCGCCGCCCGGCACCCGCGGTTGAACTGCGGTTGATTCGCAGTTGATCTGTGTAATTATAATGGTTCTGATTTAATTGGGGGCAGTTCTTCGCATATCCGCCTGGTGGCACATATTCATGAATTGTAATGAATTCTAATGTGTACAGTACATGTGCTACAGTAATGTGTCTACTTGCAGGTATTTAAAAAAAACCCACAGTGGTCCAGTGTAAATTGACCTTGGTACTGAAGAAGTTACTGTATCAATTTAGGCATTTCATAATAAAACTAAATGCGCCGTGTCTTTTTCACATATTTTCTCACTGCACAACCGCTGGACGCAATGAGTACACCGCAGTACGTGTGCAAACGACCCGATTGTACCTATTCATATATAATTTTTTCTGCAATTAATGTCGCAGCTGATGAAATGGCCACAGTTGGTGAAATTTATCAATTTTTTATCTCAAATTATTACTTTACAAATTTTCACCTGATGCACGCGTGTGGAAGCGTGCAATAAGGAAAAAGTTAAGTAGCTATCTGTGTTTTTTTCGTATTGCCCCTGCACACGGAGTTAGAGGAGGGTATTGGTGTGTGGTGCCAGATTGGTGAGTACTTTAGACAGTCACCTTGAGAAAGAGCTTACGCTCGAAACGCGTTGGTGGGGGTCTGTGTACCCCGTAATGTAGCTGTTTATTTGTAGTTTCCATTAAATCATTTTTAATGGGCACACGCTTTCTTGGACATCATTTATTATTTTTTTGATTCCTGAGTTCGAGTGCCTGCTTTTCCTATTGTTTCTCTTCAAAAGGAGAAAGGTCAGATTTAATGAAAATAAGATTCGTCAATCATAGGCCAGCAATGTAATAGCGCCTGCACTGGTGCCAGCGCCAACACCGGCTTACAATAACGGTTCGACCGTCAGTGAAAACCCGGTGACAGGCAACCCTTGCTATCTGTCCCCGCCAGGATACATGCAAAACTTCCAGCCTGAGCCTGATTTTACGTACAGATACCAGCAAGCTTGCATGTACCAAAAAGATTTCCAGCTTCATCAGCTGTCAACTACAGGTCCGCTGTCACCTGTCAACTACGTGTATAATGAAGACTACGGGACAGGCAGTGGGTCCTCGCCACCCGTTTGTCAAAGTCTCTAATGAAGGTAAATTTAATTATTACATTAACTGCCTGTATTACAGTACACTACCTGTATTAAAGTACACTAGAGTACAGTTACGGTACTTACAGTACACTAGCTGCAGTTCAAGCTGTGTGAAAAAGAAAGTACACCCTCTTTGAATTCCATGGTTTACATATCAGGACATTATAACAATCATCTGTTCCTTTGCAGGTCTTAAAATTAGGTAAATACAACCTCAGATGAACAACAGCACATGACATATTGCACCGTGTCATGATTTATTTAACAAAAATAAAGTCAAAATTGAGAAGCCATGTGTGAAAAACTAAATATACCTTATGATTCAATAGCTTGTAGAACCACCTTTAGCAGCAATAACTTGAAGTAATCATTTTCTGTATTACTTTATCAGTCTCTCACATCGTTGTAGAGGAATTTTGGCCCACTCTTCTTTACAACGTTGCTTCTGTTCATTGAGGTTTTTGGGCATTTGTTTATGTACAGCTCTCTTAAGGTTCCGCCACAGCATTTCAATCGGGTTGAGGTCTGGACTTTGACTGGGGCATTGCAACACCTTGATTCTTTTCTTTTTCAGCCATTCTGTTGTAGATTTGCTGGTGTGCTTGGGATCATTGTCCTGTTGCATGACCCAATTTCGGCCAAGCTTTAGCTGTCGGACAGATGGCCTCACATTTGACTCTAGAATACTTTGTTATACAGAGGAGTTAATGGTCGACTCAATGACTGCAAGGTTCCCAGGTCCTGTGGCTGCAAAACAAGCCCAAATCATCATCCCTCCACCACCGTGCTTGACAGTTGGTATGAGGTGTTTGTGCTGATATGCTGTGTTTGGTTTTCGCCATGGTGGCACTGTGCATTATGGCCAAACATCTCCACTTTGGTCTCGTCTGTCCAAAGGACATTGTTTCTGAAGATAACATAGCATTATTATTAGTACTGAAGCATTATTTCTTGTAATTATTACCATGTATGTTTTGTCATTTGGATGTAGCACTGGGCACCCCCTGTCGTTTGTTATATTCACCTGCCACAGCCCAATGGCACTCTATGTGACATTACATATAGTCAAGATTAGGTGGGTGTGGGCATTTGAGCTTGCTGGGATTGTGTGTGCTAATTCATTTCTGACTGGAATCAGTTGTATGGATGTTGTGGCACCACCCCCAGAGCTCACGTCACCTCCCCTTTTTAATGGTGGATCTTCTCATTTTTCCGCCCCTGGTGGATTGAATGAATGTCTAGATGTGAGCACTTTGGTTTAGTTTCATTCTTCCTTTGCGGCTTCTCCCTGCTTTGATACTGTTATCCAGAATACATCTGATTTTCAGTATTAGGCTCATCCTGTGGATTCTTTTAGTTTTCATTGCTTTGTTTCCTTTCCTTAATACTAGTCAGTTATGTCTATATTGTTTTTATTGTTGATACATCCGATCCATTTGTAGTTCATTCATTTGTTTAGTTTCGTTTGCAATCAGTCTTATGTGTTTATGTCCCAGATCATTTGCTAGTATTAGTCAACCCAGTGCCTGTTTCAAGAGCTGATTGCATATTACCGCCAGGATAACTAGTCACAATTTTTAACCAATCATATGGCAGGAACGGGTTGCCTCGCAACTCTGTGGACTTAAATATACAGCCAGCATACAACCAACCAGCAACCATTTGAGAAAATCGCAGTTACGTAACGAAACGCGCCAGGGAGCGGCATTACGTCACCACGCATGCGCATGACGGGCCGCGTCGAGCACAGATCAACATTGCGGCCAGCTGCTGTAGGAGACACCATTCTACCTCCACTAACTTGGTTTTTCCTGTCGGAAGGAGCCTCTGGAGTCTTGCATCTGATACTATCTGTCTGCAGTGTCTAGTGAGAGTGGGACTGCTGTAGCTGCATGCTGACTGACCAGATTGGCGGTGATTTTATCACACATTGCCTTTTATTCACCTACCTTTGTGAGTGAATATTCACCCCCCCTCCCCATCCCTCCCCCCTCCTCTTTTCCAATAAATATACTATTTTACACTATGGGGCGTGCGCTCACTCTTCTCTATTTCCCATTGGTAATTCTTTGGATGTGGTTCATTCAATTTGAGAGCTGCCTGAGACCCCCACACCAGAATTCATTGTTCACTATTGATGGACTTCATTGGAAAAGGGACTGGTTTACCACTTCTTTCCATTTTTTCACTGTTTATTATATACTGATGTGCTAAATTATTTATTTACGTATTGAGCACATAGGATATTATTAATATATTATTATAAAAAAATCCATTTAGGTTATTATCACTTTATATATCCTTTGATATCCCTCAATTGGTATCAGTCCTGTATAGGACCTTCCTCAGGGGCGTGCTAGAGAACACTGCCCATGAAAAACATTTATACCCTCCACCAACCTGTGCAAACAATTAGAAGCAGCTGTTTATAATTAAAAAAGGGATCCTGTGGACGCCGGGGGCTCCGTCATCACCGCGCATCAGTCAGGATTCACTGCAAGTCTGTTTACATCCAGCTGTCAATGCTGTTCGCATAGCGCATGCGCATCTGAGGGAGAAGCCAGCTATCACGCCAGAAGTCTACGGCATCCCCCGTTGCCATGGCGACGTTTCGAAAGCATCTATACACCAAGGCTGTGAAGGCATAACTGGAATCAAACAGAGGTCAGGAACACAGGGCTGTACGTCGGCAATGACGTCACTTCTACCACTTGATCAGATCCCTGAAACAGACATAAAAATGCAGTGTTAAAAACATATTGAAGGGTTAAAAACATGTTCCAGATGCGTGGCTCTTATTTGTTAACAGCGATAGTACTAATCTAGAGTACAAATGCAGGGTATAGCCTATCAGCAATACACTACAGAATCCATACAGTGGCGGCCGACCTGAGTCTAACTCGTCTAGATCTGCGGCTCTCAGATTATCCCGGTTAGGTGCGTTTTTTGTTTTTTTCACCCGGAGTGAATTGCGTTATTTGAGCGCTCGTGATTTTGGCATTTTAGTCTCGCTGTCTGCAATACTGCAATGCCGTGTAAAAACTCAGGGGGGCGTTTGCGAGCTGTTGTCTTGGAAGTCTAATACCTTCGCGATTCAACCTACGTCTGTACACAGTCTGTGTGTGCGCGTGCAGTAATTGTAAATTTGCATATTTAAAGTATACATGCATTTGCAGTGCTGTGCTGCTGTACAGTATGTCTCATTTGAAAATTGTTGAAATGCATAGGTGTGTACAGTACTGTAACAGTGTCACATTTCAGCTTATACAGCGCTCTCCCCTTGCTCAGGCTAATTAACTGCACTGCAGGGTATTTCAACTTCTTATCTTCTTTACAATGCTGTACATCTCTCCCACACCATTCCTTTGAACGTGTGTCTGGTTTCAATCACATTCCTGCTTGACAGCAGGAATTTACTGCGCATGCGCCTGTAACTTCGCCCACCACTGCTTGCTTGCTTGAGTGAGTGACCAAAAAAAAAATATTTTTTATTGTAATTTTTTTATTTTTATTTTCTCCACAAGCCTGCAAAAACCATTTTACTGTATTACGATATTCAATCTGTGCTGTAGCTTTTGACTGTGACCCTGTGCGTTTGACTGCACATGGTTGATTTGTGGGCTTTTTACGTACTGTATTTGGGGGTGTATTATTATGATGAATTGCCTTTTGAAATGAAAGTATGTCTTTATCTTTGAACTTCATGCAGCTGCACCCTGTAGCCCCCTCCCCCACGAACACACACAAGGCAAGCTCAAGGATTTTAAATTCCATGGAGTCGTTAATTTTCTGAATCTTGACATTGTGTTCTTAATCCGTCCATAGCCGAGCTACAAAGCCTCACTGCGCCTGCTTGTAATCCTTTTTGAGATGGGAGCTAGCTGCTTACTGCGCATGACTCACCCAACCCCCCCTCTCCACATAGTCGTTAATTTTCTGAATCTTGACATTGTGTTCTTAATCCGTCCATAGCCGAGCTTCAAAGCCTCACTGCGCCTGCGTGTAATCCTTTTTGAGTTGAGAGCTAGCTACTTACTGCACATGACTCACCCAACCCCCCCTCTCCACAGAGTCGTTCATTTTCTGAATCTTGACATTGTGTTCTTAATCCGTCCATAGCCGAGCTACAAAGCCTCACTGCGCTTGCGTGTAATCCTCTTTGAGATGGGAGCTTTGAGGCTTTGTTTACGGTAACGCTTTGGAAAATCCCTACTCGAATATTATTTGCACTGAGCATCACCTCTTTATGCGCCTGTGTGTAATCCTCTTTCGGAAGGGGAGCTAGTTGATTACTGCTCATGCGCCTGTAACTTCACCCACCACTGCTTGCTTGAGTGCCCCCCCAAAAATTTTTTTTAATTATAATTTTTAACTGTTATTTTATCCACAAGCCTGCTAAAACAATCTTGATATTACGATAGTCAATCTGTGCGTTTGTCTGCACATGGTTGATTTGTGTGCTTTTTATGTACTGTACTCACCCAACTTCCCCCCCCCCACAGAGTCATTAATTTTCTGAAGCTAGTCATTGTGTTTTTAATCCGTCCCTAGCCGAGTGTCAATACCTTACTGCTCCTGTGTGTAATCCTCTTTGAGTTGGGAGCTAGCTGATTACTGCACATGACTCACCCAAACCCCCCCCCCACCCCTTTGAGGCTTTGTTTACGGTAACGCTTTGGAAAATCCCTTCTCGAATTTCAAATGTAAATCTGATTTGCACAGCATTGTGAGAATTGAGTGTTAAAAAACCCATTAACTGATTCATGTTTTGTCATTCATTCTTATTCATTGGAGTACTGTAGGTATGTGGGGGGGGGGGGAGGTGGGTGTTGTCAATGATTATGATTAGCAGGAATGTAAATAAATATTTATTTTATTTTATCAGGAACCAAAAAATACAAATATAAAAAATCATGAATAATACATTATGCAGTCTTTATTAAGATCTCTGGCAGATTGAATTGGATAAACATTTAGAAAACATTTGTAAAACATGGGAGAAACATGAATAATGCACATTTATAATAATCATTAATATATATACTGTAATGTAAATAATATATATATAATATATAATATATATTATATATATATATATATATATATATATATTATTATATATATATAATATTTTATACAGTGTTCGACCAACCTATACATTTGCTCGCCCCGGGCAGTGGATTTAACCCCGGGCGAGTAATATTGGCCCAAGCAGCACACTTTTGGTACTAGGTGGCGAGTAGATTTTTTTGTGTGGCGAGTAGATTTTTGGTGATTTGTCAACCACTGTATGTATATATATATATATATATATATATATATATATATATATATAATATAGTATATTATCTAATTATCTATTATATATTTTATTTTTTCCGTCTTTATCTTGTTCCTCATTCTGTGTACAGTACAGTAGTTCATTGAGAGAGGAGAAGTTTTGCGTACATAATTACTGCTGTTTATATACTGTACATTTGACTGTACAAACAGATTAGACTGGACACAACACTCCACCTCCCCCCAGGCCACCCTTTTTCCTGAAACGACAAGAAAACAAAAAATTAGTGCAGTTATGTGCGTACTGTATTATGGCATTGTGTGATGTGTAGTACTACTGTAGATGTAGGTGCTGCTTTCTCTGGAAAGAAAAAAATTGAGCAGTTAGTAGGCAGTTACTGTGGTACTGTCAAACTAGTCTATACTGGAACTACTGTATACTCTGACTACTGTTAAATACTATGTAACCAGATGGCTGGTGCTGCCCTCTCTGTAAAGAAAAAAACTGTAACTACTGTATACTCTGACTATTAGGAAATAAATAATCTGTGTCATACTTACCTGTATCATACTGTACTTACAATACTACAGTACTTCTTTCCTTATGCTTGCCCATCACAATGGGCAACACAGTCGCAATATGGTCTATATATTTACTGCAGCGTTCCACAGTGAGTACATCGTTCCAAAAACTCATTATGCCTTTCGACAACTCGTCCTTTTTGGAGGGTTTCACCACTTTCCGGATATGGTTCTTCAGCTGATGCCAGACCATTTGGATCGGATTGAAGTCTGGCGATCTGACATTGGAAAAAAAAGAACAATTAGTTTAAGAGATACAGTACAGTGGGACAAAATGAGACACGGTTACCGCACTTACTCTGCTGGCGTCTTCACCCAGTTGATACCGCGCTCAAGGATGTGCGCTGTTGACGCAGTGTGCTTCGGATCGTTGTCCTGGTAGAAACTGTGACCATCTGAGAACTCGCGTGTGATGTATTGCAGGGACAATTTTGTCTTGGAAGAAAGCTTTATTAATGATTCCTATAACAAGAAAATAAAAGTGCAAAAAACTGCACAATAGTACAGTACAGTGCATACAGTAAGGCTACACTAGTACAGTACAGTGCATAAGGCTACACTATATTTGATATATTTTACCTTCAAAGATGACAATGCATCCTGGTCCATGCCTAGAGATGGCACCCCACACATGCAGCTTCACGGGATGTTTTGGCCACGGCTTCATAGATATGCGACCTTTTTTGTGGAATGCAAAGGTTGCAAATCTCTCCAGCGACACAGTAGACTCGTCAGTGAAGATGCAATCCTCGAAAGTTTCTCCACTGTCGATCCATGCCTGGGCCTGGACCACTCTTTTTATCATCCCGTCCCGTATCATGGGGTACGCTCTGTAATGACAAGGAATAAATAATTTTAGCGGTACAGTACAGTTTCCTAAACAACACCTTTACCTCCTGTACTGTCCAGTACTAACCTCACACGTCCATATTTCCATCCAATGCTGCGTCTCATCTTCTTTATGCTGGTCTCGGATACAGTGAGATTGTGATTTTCCTGCAGAGTGTATTTGACCCTTAATGCACTCTTCTCATCATTCTCCTCACTTATTTTGTCCACCAGAAGAGTTGTCTCCCTACAATGTAAAGAAAAACAATCCGGTGAGTTACAGTGCAGTAGACCACAAGCACAGTTCTACAGTATCAATATGCAGCAATATAAAAAATATATACTGTATACTGTTGTAATATAAATATACAAAATATATATATACTGTTGTAATATAAATATAAATACAGTATGCAAAATATATATATTGTTGTAATCTAAATCTAAATATACAAAATATACAGTATACTGTTGTAATATAAATATAAATACAGTATACAAAATTTATACAGGTAAACCCCGTTATAACGCGCCCCGTTATACCGTGAAACGGTTATAACGCAGTTTTCACGTGGCTCCCGGTTTTTTTGCACACTGCACAAACTGCACACACTGCACACACTGCACACACTGCACACACACTGCTCACAGCACACTGCACACACTCCCAGCACTCACTGCACACACTCTACACTGCACACACTGCACACACTCTACACTGCACACACTGCACACACGCTACACTGCTCACACTGCACACACTCTACACTGCATACACTCTACACTGCACTCACTGCACACACTCTACACTGCACACTGCTCACAGCACACTGCACACACTCCCAGCACTCACTGCACACTCTCAAAGCACACAGCTCTCACAACACACTCTCACAGCACACTACACCACACCTCCCACTCCCCCTCCCTACCTTTGGTGTCGGCTGCTGAGATCGGAGCGGAGCTGGCATCAGGAGGAGGGGGGGGGGTTGTCGGGAGGAGGGGAGGTGTCAGAGGGGGGGTGTCTGGAGGAGGGGGGTGTGTCAGGACACATGTGAGAGACGCAAAGGGGACCTCGTTTCCATTCAGCTCTCCGGATCCTCTCACACCGCAGGCCCAGATCTTCCTTCCCCGGTACTTCACCTCTCCTCCTCCATTACAGTACTACCACTCTCTTCCTCCAGTACTACCCCTCTCCTCCTCCGGTACAGTACTACCCCTCTCCTGCTCTGGTACAGTACAGTACTACCCCTCTCCTCCGGTACTATACCTCTCCTCCAGGTCACCTCCTCGCCCTCCAGTTCAAGACCTCTCTTTCCCCGGTACTATACAGTACTTCTGCTTTTCCGGTACTACACCTCTCCTTACCCTGCACAAGCCGCCAGGTAAGGGACACGTCACTGCCAGGCAGGTGGCAGATCTCATCTGGGAAGGAACCGCAGGGCCACGAGGGAGGAGCCGGGCAGGAGCAGCTCGCTCACCGGCCAAGAGGAGGTGGCATAGCGGGTGTGTCACAGGCTGGTCCGGCCTACCTGTCACAAGCCCTGGTAACCAGGTGGCCCTAGCAACCGGACCCCAGCTTATATATCGCGAGAAAACCCCACCGGAGCGTCGGATGCTACATATGGATCAACAGATGATACATATGGATCAACGGATGCAACATATGGATCAATGGATGGATCGATGGATGGAGAAGATAGAGGCTGACATAGCGGGTATACATAATTTGCTCGGTGTTCATGACCCTGTTTCCCCGACGCCGGAGCAGGAGGGTGGCATGAATGTGATGAATGGGAGCATCGACACCCTTCCATCACCAAGTGCACCCCCTCAACCAGAAGATGTAGTGTACATGTATGCCGTTGAGGAGGACATGACAACCCCGTCAAGACCACGCCAGGAGACAACACAGCGACCAAGACAGGAAGAAAGCTTCCTCCCAGACAACCTACCCTCGCCCGTCGCCTCAAGCACACCCACTCGCAGAAGACCTACATTCGCTCGCAACGATACGGTGCCCGACATCAGCCTGTGCGATCTGCCACCGGCGCTCAGGGAGAAGTATAGGGTGATGAGTGCTGGTGTACCCCACAAGTATGCCTTGTTACTTTTTATGCACCATGTGCCCTACTCGTTGTACTGCGACTGGGCCTTCAGAGTGAACTACGAAGGAAATTGCGTAAAAATGGTGCTTCCTGCCAATTTAAGAAAGACCATTCAGGAGGAATTGCGGCGATTTTATACAATTACAGATCCTGTAATGAAAGGCGTTCGAGACTGCATTAATGGCGTTTTGCGCCATGCAAGGAATCGGCCATGGAAGGACAATCTAGAGGACTTTCTGGTTTAATCATGGGTACTGTAAGACCATACTGTTGTGCTGAACTGTACTGTACATGTTTTGACGTGCTGTACTTAAATAAAGGAGATGTTGTTGTGTGTTTTAACTTGTATTTATACAGAAATGTTTTAACTTGCTGTACATACACACAGGACCTGCATAATTCCAGTCCCGGAGGGCCGCAAACAGACACGGTTTTCAAGGTTGTCCTGAAAACCGGGCCTGTTTGCTGCTCTCGAGGACTGTAGTGGTGCAGGCCGGACTGACTGTTCTACACACCATCCCACTGTAAATGTTTTGACTTGCCGTTCTTTAATAAGACTGGCGGACAAACAAGACATCCGCTACCTGGAAAAGAGTCGGCAGAACGACAATAAGAGGTAGCAAGTGGTCGGCGGTATCCAGAGCGAGAAGGAAAGACAGGATGAGGCAGGCGGGGACACCTGGAGAAACGGTAGTCTTTAATTTCTCTTTGCACCCACTTGCTCCAGCGGAATTGAGTATTCTGCAAATAGGCCTGTCTTTTGTCCCAACCTTTAAACAGAATCCTTTTGACTGGGAGGTGGACATGTTTAAGCTTCATCATCATCTCAAACTTAATGATTTCTTCTCCAAAACAGAACAACATCTACCTGTCACAGATTCTACTATCTGTCCATTTAGGGCGAAGATCAAATTTGATCCACAGACCACCAACTTTAACATCTCTACATTCATGAGTCTACTCGAGAGTGAGACATGCAGCAGACTCAAGTGTTATCAAACCAGCTTCCACAACCTCACAAGAGAGGAACGTGATGCTTTAAAAACACTTAGAGATAATAACGACATCATCATTCGTGCTGCAGACAAGGGTGGAGGCATCGTGGTCATGCAATATGCCAACTACAGACAGTAGATTGAAAAACAATTTGCTAACAAGAGCCAATATATGAGACTTCAAGGAGACACTTTGATGTCTGTCAGAACGGTTCTCTTGCTAACTTTAAATGTATTGCCATTGAACATGTTCATATGCATTGCCGTGGAGGTGACAGGAAGAATGCTTTATACAGAAGAGAAGCCCATTGGATATTTTCTCTAAACACCTTGACTCCTAATGGTCTTAATACCCAATGGGATCTGAAGTACTTTCTCTAGGTGTTTGGCGTTCTTTCCTCTCACAATAAATGTTTACATCAGTTTATCCTATATATCTTAACAAAAGCTCCTCAAAGCAAGCTTATATCGCCTCCTTTTTCATTTATTGTTATCATCTGTCTCATTATAACTTTTTTCTACAAATATTTTCAATATTGAGTTTCTGTATTATTATTTAATTCTGTACACATGTCTAATATTTATGACATATATTGTACAAGTCAATTAATAATAGGGTAATTTTATTGTATCAGTTTCATGTAAATGATCAAGATAACATAACCCACATCAACTATACTTAAACAATATTGTTTTCTCTAAATATGAAAATCACTATTTATTATTAAGAATTTATTTATTTACAGATGGTCTATATGATCTTTGATTTTAGTTTTGCCTTTACAGGTATGGATTAGATTTAAAATTAAACCATTTGATGTTATTCTTTATGCTTGCCAAGTGAATATATCATATCAATTAACCCTCTGTATCATTCTGATGTTGTTTTCTGTCATTTGACTTAATCTATATCAATGATCTACTTTTTAACAGTCTTATGCTTGCAATCATAAATTGTTGTTAGTTTACTGTGATTGATATACTAGTTACTATGTACAATATAACTGTTATACCACCAGTTGGTCACATGTGTTCAGATGCCTTATAACATGTTATCTATTGACTGTTTAGCATTATACCGTTAAGAATTATCATGTTTTATAGATCTTTATAGTAGTATAACTGTTACTGTTCAATTGATATAAATTGTATTCCAACTTACATCTGGTGTGTTTATCATCTGGGGGGGGGGGGGCACTGAAGAACAACTTTTGGAGTATGTGAATCATCTGAATACCATACCTTCCACAATCCATTTCACCATGAGCTTCATCACTAAAGAAATAACGTTTCTTTATACAGTTATCTATAAAAACCAAGGAACACTAGAAACACGGGTCTATACTAAACTCACAGACAAAAACACGCTTTTTCACGCATCCAGCCACCACCCTGTACCCCTCAAAAGGGGTTTACGTTACTCACAACTCTTACGAGTGAAAAGAATCACGAGTAATCCAGAATTGGCAGACGATGCCCTACTCAAGATGGCCAAAAAGTTCTACGAAAGGGGCTATTGTTCTGCGGACATCGAGGAGGCACTATTGAAGGTGAGTCAGGTGTATAGGAGTGCCCTGCTGACACAAAAAGTTGCCAATAGTGGAACATCGCGCTTTAATGTGGTTAGTGCCTATACTACTGCATCCAGCTTTATTAAGAACTGTGTCAAAAAACATTGGCACATATTGGAGAATGATAACAAGATTGGAAAATTGCTCAAGGAACCCCCACTATTTTGTTACAAACGGGGACCAAGTCTAGGAGACATGTTGACAGATGCAGACCCGACCAGAAAATATTCTACATCAAAGACCTGGCTGGTTAAGAAACCAGGATCATTCCGCTGTCATGGCGGTACCAACTGCCAGTTTATCCAACATGGTGTGACTTTTTCTCATCCACACAGTGGTGTTGCCATCAAAATACAACACCATTTAAACTGCGAATCACGATTTGTGGTTTATTTAATAAAATGCCCCTGTGGATTATGCTATATTGGCAAAACAACACGTATGTTGAAAGAACGTATTGCCATACATCGCTCAACAATTCGAAAAGCGTTACAAAATATAGATGGCGATGAAGATCTCAAGCACTTACCAGTAGCCAGGCACTTTAAACAACATAGGCATACTCTGGCAACAATGAGGTGTATGCCTATTTTTCAAGTTCAGCCCCTACCTCACGGAGGAGATAGGGGCAAAATCCTCCTCCAACAAGAAGCCAGATTTATAGATGACTTAAAAACCATGGCCCAATATGGACTCAATGAAGATTTAAAACTCAGTTGTTTTTTATAATTTCTTTTGATTTATGTCATTGAATTTTCAGTATTCTTTGTACATTGTCTTGCATGTCTTTTTTCACTCTTTGCACTGTATTACAGTATACACACACATGTTCCTTTTCTTTTTCTTTTTTCATTTACCCTTTCCTGTTGTTATAATAGCCCTTTGGTGTCATTTTTATCATGATAATTTAGACTAATGGAATTTTTTTCCCCATAGATTTGACAAAAATATTGTGTCATATACACGTTTTTACATTCATGCAGCATTAAATTGCACTTGGTTTAGCTGCTTTTTATGTTTCACATAAAACCTGATTATTATGCTCCTGTCATTTAGGGCTATTTGCCACGGGTTGCCATGGTGACGCCGGACGCCTCCTTATGCAAATGCGCAGCTTATGATTGGCCCTTTGGCAACTTCATGTATACAAGATACAAACAGTATCTATGACACTACAATTGGTCACACATGCGCAATCACGATAAGCATACACCAAGCGGCCACCATACTTTATGTATCATGGTGACGCCGTACGTGCTGGTCTGCGCATGCGCAGTCCATAATCTGCCCTAATGGAGCCACGACGGTGCACATTAAACATAAATAGTGCTCTTGTTTGCCCATGTGCAATTATGATATGGCAACAGGTGATTGACACCAGGAAGCCACCATACTCTTTGCTTGCTGACATCTGACTAATCCCTTAACCAATTAAGACACACATGACCACCAGCCTGCAATCTAACAGGTATGGTTATTATTGACAACAGGTGAGCTATTTTGCGGGCTTTTCTCATGCTTTCTCCTTGAGAAAGCGCCACAGTGGGCGTGAAACGCGTGGGAGAGTAGTTAACACTGTTTGTTTTGTTTTTTTTAAATTTATGTAGTTTAATAAAGTTCAATTTTACCCATTTTTTTGCTGGTGAGCGCCTTAACTTTTTTCTGAAGCGGTTGTTTATTTTATCCTTACCGTGTTCTACTGTCGTCTGAGAGGATCTGCTACACCACCAGAGGCCAAACAGGAGACGCTTCTGGCAGCGTCAGGGAAGCAGCTGGAAGAAGGGGGTTCAAGACGGTGTCTAATCGTGAGTAGAAGCTACTCCACACCGGGCATAGCCTGGGCTATGGGGACTACGTGATTGCATATCTCATTATTTTGTCCCTGTTGTGTTCCCCTCTTGTTACCCCCAGTCATCCATAATCATACTGTTACTGCTTAACCCTTCATTCTCCATCATCCGGTGTCAGCTCCCTTTATTACATTAATTATCATGATCTAAAAGCATTATTTGCCAGACGACCTGGAGCTTTTACACGGTTTTTCTGTTCTCTTTTTCTCGTGCTTTGATTGGTGAATTGGGTGTCATGAGTCACAGGGTGTTGGTATAAATGTATGTCACAGTCATTTGGCCATTGCAAGCCCTGAAGAAGGTCGCTCTCTGCAGACCGAAACGTTGGCTGGGGTGCCTGTATTTTTCTACAATACAGAATCATTTTGAATATCATTCCTGGTGTGCTGTCTCTTCATTGCTGGACTCCAATCTAGTAATATCTCCATTATTTATATATATATATATACAGTGCTCGACAAACCCGGTCACCAACTCGCCAGCTGCGATCGGATATTGGCTCGTGGCCAGTAACTTTTCCCCTGCTCTGCAAAAAAAAAAAACCCCTGCTCGAAAAAAACAAAAAAAATCCCTTGCTCGAAAAAAAAAAAAAATCCCTTGCTCGAAAAAAAAAAAAAAATCCCTTTAGCTGATAGCTGATTGCCTGTGACGCGGGATGGAGTTTACCAGGACTTCAAACCGCCCTTCCTTCTCTGCACGGGTAAGTAATGATGGGGGTGGGGGGGTGTGCGCGTGTGTCTGCTGCTGCTGCTCCTCCTCCTCTATATATCCTTCTGTATAATTGTGTCAGCTCCTGTAATTTACAAGACCTGCACTGATCTGGTCATGGAGGATTTTGAACAGATGCTCGAGGTGGGGGGAATTTAATGCACTTTAAAATATTTATATATACACTGATACATCCTGCCCCTGTCCCTGGCGCTCCCGCTGTCCGCGCGGGTCGGGAGATACACCCCCCCCCTCCGGCGCTCTCCCCCTGTCCGCGCGGGTCGGGAGATACCCCCTCACCTCCAGCGCTCTCCCGCTGTGCGCGCGTTTATCACTTGTATTTATCACTTTTTTTTTTTTGTAACTTTCTTTTATTGGTTTTTACAAAGATATTACATTCAGTTATTGCATTGATACCTTGTGGTAGGCTGTGGGACATACAACATCTATACTAACATGGGAAGAGGTAGACGTGAGAGGAGTAGGGAAGGGGGGAGGGAGTGGGTTCTGGGGGGGGGAAGGGTATGGGAGGGTATGTAAAGAAGGCAGCTTCCTTCGTGTACTCCACTGGATCTAGATCGCTTCTGAAGGCTCCAATCATACCATACCACCACCGCACCTCCCCTGGAGACCCCGACACACACCCCCCCCCCACAGCCCCGGGGCAGGAGGGCGGGGGGGGGGGGGCGCGTAATGCTCCTCAGTCAGTCCTGAGCTTAGGGTAAGTGTCTTTCCTTCCATGTGCTCCGTCCGTCATCAAAGGAAAACCCACCTGATTCTATTAAAGCCAGACGGAGGCATTGCTCATCCCCGGGATGTCAGTCTGGGCCAACCAAAGCGACCAGACTTTTTGGAAATTTGAGCCAGTGTCGTTGACCATACTTGTCAATTTTTCCATCTGGCAAGCAAACCAAATTCTGTTTCGAATTTTATCTATTGATGGAATTGCGTTCTGATTCCACAGTACTGCGGTCTCGCACCTCATCGCCATAGCAAAGTGTGCTATTAATTTATTTCCTGATCTAGATACCTCATCCGTAGTCTTACCTCGTAGGAAAACCCATGGGTCTAGACGAATTTTGAGGCCCAAAAAGATCCTCTGTAGCCAATCTCTGATGTGTGTCCAGACGGGTATGAGTCATGGACAAGACCACAGCATGTGTACCAGATCTCCATGTTCCCCGCACTGTCTGGGACAGAGCGGGGAAGCACCCGCGATGAATTTTGCCAATCTAACTGGGGTGAGATACCACCTCATTAATACTTTATATGAGTTTTCCTTCAATGTCGTACAAATCGAGCTACTGGACGCGGCTTTAAAGATCGCTGTCCAGTCTTCATCTTCTAACTGTCCTGTCAGGTCTGTCTCCCATTGTGTCATGAACCTTGTTTTATGTGGGCCGTCTGTGTCTACCCGTACCACTTCCCTGTATAGAGCAGAGATTAGTCCCCGTGTATCGGTTCCCCGATCACAGAGCTTCTCAAAATTAGTTAGCGGTGGTCTATTTAAGTGTTTGGTATAAAATGCCCAGACCTGGAGGTATCTAAGGAATTCTGTGTTGGGTAGGTCCGTTTCTGACTGCAAAAGCTCAAATGTTTTGATCGTGTCTCGCCCCTCCAGGTCTTTTAGCCTTCTCAGCCCCAAGTTTTGCCAACGTGTGAAGTTTTTACCGATCAGCCCTGGAGCAAAGTCTGGATTTCCATATATGGGAGTCATCAGAGTATGTTTTTTTTTTTTTTTTTTTTTTTATAACTTCAAGTTTATTGGAATATTTTCAATATAAATAGCATCGCAATACAAATAACACGAACATTCACAGTATTACATTCATGTACGATACTGCTACATTCTCCTTCTGGAGCCACAAGAGTTCATGCGTTGCACATGGTATTTCTAAAACCAGTTGGGATATTTATGTAGGTTAAACTTGGGGGAACAACACACACAAAAAAAAAAAAAAAAAAAAAAAAAGTAAAT
>WSYH01003696.1:0-12167 GCA_036426205.1 Ascaphus truei
AGATACTGAGCCCTGCTAATGTAAATACGTAGTTACACCCACACCCAGCCTGCACCCAACCAGCACCCTGCAAAGGCCTGAGATACTGAGCCCTGCTAATGCATATACGTATATAGCCAGGTCCCCTCGGTCCCTCGCCCCCCCCCCCCCCCCCCCTTTGGTTCCCTGCTTACCTTTGCTACAGCGGGGAAACCATCGGCGAGCGACAGGTGCGCGTGTGCATTAGCATGCGCGAGCGGCGGCCAATACATAGGGCGTTCCGCGAGGGACGTCCGCCTGCGAAAAGGCATTCATCTGCCTAAAGAAAAGCTTAACGGAGACGTTTAACTTACGTTGACCCTGAGCAGCCCTACATCCTTCACGTGGATGCGAGCTTCAACGGCCTAGGTACGGTTTTGCACCAGAAGTACTCAGCTGGCCTCTGGCCAGAAGAATATGTCAGTCGTAGCTTGACCCCCAGCGAGCAAAATTACCCTGTCCACTAGCTGGAATTCATTGCTCTCAAGTGGGCGATTGTGGACAAACTTCACGACTACATATATAGAGTCACATTCGAAGTTTGAACGGCCAACAATCTGTTGACATACATTTTGATGTCCGCCAAACTGGACATCACCGGCCACAGATGGCTGGCCGCCCTCTCGAACTACCAGTTTACATTGAAGTTTAAACCAGGGCCCCTGAACATTGGGGCCGATGCTCTGTCCAGAAGACCGGGACTGAGTACCACGCTGGACGACGGCCTACAGGAAGAGATCCCTGGACCAGTGATGCGGGCCCTGTGCTCGACCACAGCCATCATAGAAGACAAAGTGGCCTTCTCAGAACTGAGGGTTGCCGACTCCCTGGGATGCCAGTTCAAGGCTCTCCCTGCCACCTATCGCCACCCATATGGCATGAATGTCACCTCAGAAAAAATCATCCCTTGGAAAGAACTAGTACTGTACCAGATAAGGGACCCGGTGTCTGGAGCTATCCACCAAGCCATTCAGCAGGACAAGCCCTCATTGGGGAAGCATGCTCCCACCGACACGGTCGCCATACTAATGCATGAGTGGGACAAATTTGTGATCGACAAGGGTCTACTCTATCGGGTGATTCAATACTATAACCACCCGAATAGAAGGCAACTGGTTCTACCCAGGAACCTACAGAACATTGTCCTCCGATTCCTACATGATGACCATGGCCATCTTAGAGTGAACAAAACCTTTGGTCTACTATGAGACCGGGTCTTTTGGCCCCGGATGAAGGAGTCGGTAGAACACCATTGCCGCCGATGCTCACGGTGCATCCAATGGAAAACATTACCTACCAGAGCCGCTCCAATGGCTCATCTGAAGAGCTTGGGTCTCCTGGACCTCGTGTGTATTGACTTCTTATGCATTGAACCAGATTCAAAGGGCCCTGAAATGTACTCATGATCACGGATCACTACACTTGTTACACCCAAGCTTTCCCCACTAAAAACCAGAAGGCCTTCACAGTGGCCAAGATCTTATGGGAGCGATACTTTGTACATTATGGGCTACCAAATCGGCTGCACTCGGATCAAGGGCGGGACTTCGAAAGTAAACTCATCCGAGAATTACTGAAGTTGTTAAATATCACCAAGTCTGGAATGACTCCTTACCATCAGGAGGGAGATGCTCTGTCGGAGAGGTTCAACCGGACCCTCCGACATGCACCCTGAAGAACTCTCAGAAGAGTGTGTGGAGTAAACACGTGGAGTCCTTGGTGCACGCCTATAACTGCACCCGCCACGAATCTATGGGATTCACTCCCTACTTTCTAATGTTCGGACTAGTAATACGGCTGCCTGTAGATATACGTCTGAGGGTATCTACCGACGGGGTACCCAACAGGATACACTTCAAGTACGTACATCGGCTCCAAGACAGCCTATAACGAGCCTATCAACTAGTGGAGAAAGCCTCGGCTCATCTGAATGCCAGTATCAAACAGCGCTACGATCATAAAGTCCGCCATCAGGAAATGCACCCTGGAGATGCCGTTCTCCTCCGCAATCTAGGGATCCCCAGCAAACGCAAGCTGGCCAACCGCTGACACGACGGGGTCTACGAAGTAGAATCTCAGATGCTGGACCTCCCTGTCTACAGCATACGTGACTCGGATGGCGGAGTAAAGGTCTGGCACCGCAACCATCTCCTGCCTATTCCGCAAGTGGGGGATGATGGTCCAGAAATAGACGCTACACCATTGGCCAGTGAGCCAGAAGTTCTGACGAGAATTCAGAGACAGTAACTGAAACAACCAAGGATTCAATGAAAGGACCCTCTCATAATGCACCTAGAAATAAAGGAGCACATCCCAAAGGAGCAACGGGTAATGGCCCAGGCCACATGCACCTGCTCCAGTGGCTTCAAGTAGCCCTCCTCTGGACCCCAGGAGTCCATGTTTCATACCTATCAGAGATATTTAGAGACTGTAGTACCTTCAATGTCAGAGCCAGAGACTCAAGCTCATGATTATAACTCCCCAGAAGGAGTTGCAGAAGAAGAGCTTCGCAGAAGCCAAAGAATGAGGTGCCTTCCCATTAAGGTGGCTTACGATTCATTTGGGGCACCCCACTACGAGTCTCAGCAGTGGTCTCGGAGCAAAATGCAATCTGTGATTGTGATGCTCACAGAGTTGTATAACATTGTTTAAAGCCATTGCAATACGTTAAGTTGAATATACATACATTGCATTTTTAATATATAACTTATGTTGGTGGTTATGTGTTGCAATGTTCCCAAGTGGGGCCATGGTTCTTTCACCAGGGGGAGAATATAGCAAGGTCCCCTTGCCCCCCCCCCCTTTGGTTCCCCGCTTACCTTCGATACAGCGGGGGAACCATCGGCGAACTGCAGGTGCTCATGCACAGTAGCACGTGCGAGCGGCGGCCAATACATAGGGCATTCCGCGTGGGACTACAACACCCAGCAGCCACTGGGGCTGCCAGACATGTAAGGCGCAACAGCCAATAGGGCTGCTAGGATTCCCCGGGCAAGAGTTAGATACCTTTGGTGCGCTGGAACCACGCTAGCCAGTCGTAGCTGGGACACAGGGAGGTGAGGGTGTCAGTGGCCCATGCACTAAGTCAGAGACCCCCCAAAGGCCCCAGCTATGCCCCGAGTCCCACTTAGATAATGGTTGCTACAGGGACAGCCCCTCTAGATAGAGACCATAGCCTCTGTAGTGTATACAGTGTCATGGACACAGCAGCTAGACGCTACAGTGTGATTGAGGCCTGTGGTCTGGGACCAGGCCCTACATACAGAGACTGTTAAAGGTGGCACCCTCCATCTGGATACCACCCCACGTGGAGACGGACAACGACGTCGCGGGATCAGCGGATGCCCTTTGTTAATCTTCAGTACCCGGGTGCTGGAGCCTCGGGCAGGTACCTCAACAAGTGCACCAACATTCTACGTACTTTGGGGACATGTCTCTGGTGTATTGGGGTTGTGTGCGTGGGGCGGTACACTGTAGGGTTACGGTCGTGCGAGGCCTATCTGATATATGTTATTCTGATACGTTCAGTAAACCTGTTATATATACAGTATAAATATACACAGTATATATACACACAAGTGTTGTGTACAGGGCCACCAACAGGGGGTGTCTGCTGGGGTTGTCACCCACCCAGTCAGTCAGTCACCCACCAAGTCGGTCACCCACCCAGGCAGGCAGTCACCTGTCTTTTGTGGAAAATATAAAAATAAACAGGTTGCATTGTAATGTTTTTTTCCGTATTACAATAAGAAAACAGTTAAGTGAAAGTTGCGCTAAAAAATATTTTTTCATGGTAGGTGCGCTACTAGTTCGGGGGGGGGGGGGGGGGGGGGGCCTGCTCCTTTCATTTGTCCTGGGCCCTATGATTTCTGTTGGCGGCCCTGGTTGTGTATTGTATTGGGTCCTGTGCAAGGGGTATCCAGGTGGAGGTGCTATCACCGGACAAATCAGGTACACCCCAGGCTTCCTGCAGCGGAGGATCAGGCCTCCTGTGAGCCTACAGGTAACTGTGCACCACACGTAGTCACCCTAGACACGGAGGAAAGGGGGCTACATTTGGGGGCACTGCTGAGATTTAGACCTGGGGTGCCCGAACTAGCAGCTAAATTAGAGAGACCAAAATCCACACCATGTTTGTTCTCTCTCAGCAAGAGGTCCACACCTGGGCCTTGAACATCAAAGAATCACCTCGCCATGTAGTCGCAGTGGGAAATGTTCCCGCTCTCTTGCCCCAAACAGAGATTGTATTGTATTGTACCATACTAGAGGCCCCTTGGCAAGCCGAACCTCTACGCCTGTCCGCTACCCCCATCCTGTATCAGGACAGGCCTGCTCCAACTCCTAGTCAGACACCAGAGTACCCTAGTCGTCTGTCCACTGGCAGGTCTACATTGGGAGTGACTCTGTCCCAACTAGTCGAGGCCCTGATGATGTCCTCCCAGTCGCAGAACTATAGAAATCTCAAGGCCTTTACCCAGCCTGCACCTACCCAGCACCCTGCAAAGGCCTGAGATACTGAGCACTGCCACTGTGTATAGTTAATCTGATGTGACCTCCTATATACGTCCCATGCTTATTGCTACAGCAAAGGTCATCACCACCTTTCTCCTGGGGAAGAAATCTTTCAATAGACTACTACATTCACATGTGTGTCCTTGGATCCTGGATGGTTGATTAAGTAGAAGTGGGATGGGTGAGCCTATATACATATCGAATACTGTTGGTCTGGGTTTTGAGCTTACTAAGTCTGTGTATGTTTAATAAAGAAAAGAACAGTTGACATTACTGACAGGGGTTAGAGAATGGATGGGTCAATGAGAAAACCACATCCTCTTTGACAAAACAGCTTCCTGTTGTATACAATTCTGAAAATACACAAAATACTTGTTGACTGCCCGGGATGACCGATTATTTTGGCCAGAGGTACTCTCTGCCAACGCTATGCACAATTTTTGGACTTCCAACCATGTGTCCAACAGTTATCAGGATATCGCCAAGATACGATCACGTTTCTCCAAAAATGACAAACGTAGGCACAATCCCATCAGACTATATCTTGGCCAGTATGGATGTTACACGGCTATATACGGTGATTCTGCATATTGATAGCATCCAGGTAGTTAAAGAAAGTCTGATTGAAGTACAGTAACTGAATATACAGAACTCACTATTGAATATGTAGTCAGCTTCTCCATTAATACATATAATCACTAATTATTTAAAGTTTACTTTTTACCTTCAACTTACTGGGACAGCAATGGGGTCCAATGTGGTCCCATCATTTGCCAATTTATACACGGGGAAGTACGAGAACACACATATACTCGGTAAGCATAGATCCAGAAAGCACATTATCTTTGACACTAGGTATATAGAGGACTTCTTTCTCCTGTGCAGTTGCACTGGGGCTGAAGTAACAGGGTTTGTACAGGAGTTGAACAATCTAGATAGTTCCATTAGATTCACTATGAGCTACAATACAATGTGCATTCATGTTCTGCCCGGGATGCATCTGCCCCTTAAACTTAATAATAAAAGATGAAGCAAGACAATAGAATATGGTGGAAAAGGCCACAGCTGTTTTAATTAAATTCAACTTTTAATATTCAAACATAACCAACCTCACTCAGAATTCCGGTCATAAGGGATAAATCATTATATAAACACCGTTCCAAAACTCTGTCTCCCAGCCAAGAGGTTAAATCTTAACAATCTGAACGTAACTGCAATGAGTCAGGAAGCTGGAACAATAATACAAAATAAAGTAAGTTTATATACATTTCATTTTTTTTAACTCAAATTTTATTGGTTTTTAACATGTTCAAGGTGGTAGAAAAAAACAAAATAGGCTAGGAAGAGGGGAGGGGAGATTACATAATAATAATAATAATAATAATAATAATAATAATAATAATAATAATAAAGTCAGAGGGTACAGCACAAACACAAAAATCAGAGAACATGTCGTCCCGCAGGAAGGCTCAGTACATTGTGGAGGCGAAAATCAAGGGCTGGCAAAGGTACGGTTTAGACCCAACTAAGACTGCTTGTGGGGGTTGTCTGATTGGCACTAACTAATTGCATTAATGAATGGCTGGAAACTATTGGTTTGGCATTCCCAGTTTTTCCTTTATTTTGAGCTGACAGAGTGGGGCGCTATGTGGTCGGAGGAGGCCTCCCTGTGTCCCTACCGAAATCAAGCCAGGGCTGCCAAGCCAACGAGTATTTATGGTGGCTGTCATTAACCAAGCCTGCTAGATTTCTCATTTGGCGTGCATACCATATTTTATTCCTGCTCTGGGACATGGGTGGCACTGATTGCTTCCACCTGTGAGCGGCGATTACGCACCTAGTGGCCGTGGCGCTCTGTGCACTTTGTTTATTTTCGCCTCTGCTGAATTTTTCAGATGGTCTCCCAATGGCCTCAATATTGATTTCGAACTAGGAGTTTTTTTAAAATAATTTTTTAAAATTAAATTAATTTATTTTTTTAAATATTTTTTTAATTATTTTTTAATGTCATTTTTTAATAATATATTGTGTCTAATATGTCATTGATCCTCCATCGATCTGGTTTATATGTATTCATCAATTTTGTGATCTTATGTATAAGAGAATATGTATGTATATATAGTCAATATTTTCCTATGGTTAATTTACTAGTAAGAATGTTGTGTATAGTATCTGTATTGACAATAAGTGATAATTCATTGTATATTATAAGTGTTTATGCTCTGTTTTAGTGTTTATATGTATCTTTGTGCGTCTTTTTTTTCTTGTTATTAGTAAGGCTGTATTCTTTCATACACAGGACATGATTGGCAACCATTTTGACCAATCATATTGCCTTTAGCTTTAAGGAGTTATTTATTTTTAGTCCAATCAGAGTCATTGTATCTGTATATAAACATTCCAAGTCCTGTGACTATTATCCCCTGAAGAAGTGCGCATGCGCACGAAACGCGTTGGGCAGTGATTTGGAGTTCTTTCTTGAACAGAGGCAGACCTCTCACGAGTGTGTATTCATGTACAAGCAGCAAACCCACCCCCAGTGACGCATTTCCGGCCAAGGAGTGAGGGACAGCGTGTGGAGCAGTCCCGAGACAGCAGATGTCAATCTGATGCTGCGGGAGTCAACATCTTACCTTCTTATTACTGCGCATATATTACGGACATCTTGTGAGTAGGATTCCGTTTTTTCTAAACCGGATTCGTCATCTGCCAGCGTTCTTGATTGTCATTTTAATTATACAGTATGTATTACATTAACTCTTTGTATTATTTTTTCAGCCTGGCTTGTGTCTGTTCACTGTTTGTCTTGTTCTGTTTGTCTTGTCTATGTATTTTAGTAGCAGTATTGCACTGTGATGATTCTCTCTGTTTGCTTTTCATATGCCACATAACTACTTGCTGTGGATTTTGGAAGCACAAGATTGGATTTACAATTCCTTGGTATTCCATCCATTTGGACTTTACACAGACCCACTTTGGACTCTTTAGGCGCCGGTTTGTATTGTTTGTTTTCTGTGATTTACTGACTGTGTTTTTGGGTCAGTTATTCCTGGCAGCCCTGCCGTATTATTTATAAGGTGTATTGTATATTGTTGCACAATTGTTTATTATTACAGGCATACCCCGCATTAACGTACACAATGGGACCGGAGCATGTATGTAAAGTGAAAATGTACTTAAAGTGAAGCATTACCTTTTCCCCACTTATCGATGCATGTACTGTACTGCAATCGTCATATACGTGCAAAACTGATGTAAATAACGCATGTGTAACAGGCTCTATAGTCTCCCCGCTTGCACACAGCACACAGCTTCGGTGCAGGCAGGGAGCCGGTATTGCTGTTCAGGACGTGATGACAGGCGCATGCGTGAGCTGCTGTTTGCCTATTGGGCGATATGTACTTACTCGCGAGTGTACTTAAAGTGAGTGTACTTAAAGCGAGGTATGCCTGTATTGTATATTTTGCTTCACTCATTATTATAGCTTTTAGCGCTAATCACACCACACTTTTTTCCCCTTTTCAGATGGTCTGCAAAGCCGGAACATCCATGGGTCCAGATCACATGGTTGAGAGGTCATTCTCTGGATCCTCCACGTCACACCGTACCAGATCTTTTGGATTTTAGGACAGTCCCACCACATATGGATATAGGTTCCCTTGTTACCACACAGTTTAGTGCATAGAGGGGACGTACCTGGGGGAATCTTCGATAACCTAGTGGGCGTATAATACCACTTGTACAAGACTTTTTTAGGAATTTTCCGTCAAAGTGGTGCAAATCGAGCCCTTCGCCTCCGCTTCGAAGATTTCCTCCCATTCCTCCAGAACCTCTCCTAGATCTTGTTCCCACTTTGTGATAAACTTGGGGTTTCTATTGGGGGGGTACTGATGAATCAGAAAGGGACTTGATCAAGCCCTTCGTGCTTGCCGCCTCTAGGCATAATTTCTCAAATGCAGTGAGTGAGGTCCTGGGATTCCTTTTTCCTGTAGAACCCTCTAAGCTGTAAGAAACTAAATGACTCCCGTCGTTGGCTTGTTATGTCCAGGAAGAAGGTCTAGTACTACTGCCTAGTACCTTCTCTACCTCTCAAGTCTCCCAGGCGAGTCACTCCCACCACCTGCCAATGTTGGAAATCTAATCTCGACTGACCTGATGGGAAATCAGGGTTGTCGTAGAGAGATGTTAACGGTGAGTTGGAGTTTGTAAAACTCTTCCTGGTGGCATTGGACCTCCAGAAACCTAGAGCATGGGATATAGTGGGGAGAATCCCAAGCATCTCCTTTCTCTGAGACCCTGGTAGCCATAGTATAGATTGGGTATTTACAGGTATCACTAGGTGAGATTCAGCACCCATCTCCTAAGGGATCCCTCCTCGTGCCAATTGACCAGGTGGCTAGTTTGCGCAGCTTCGTAATAGGAGTACAGACATGGCTGAGCTAGTACACCTTTTACTGACGGAAGTGTCATAACTTTTATGCTTACCCTAAGCCTTTTCCCCGAGCAGATAAAATGTGTGATATTTCTTTGGAGCTTGTTAAAATAATTAAATATTAGGCGGACGGGTAGAGTCTGGAATAGATATAGCAGACTGGGGCGTACGTTCATTTTGATTGATTGAATTCTGCCCACCCAGGTGAAAAGATCTTAGTTATTGATTGAATAATTTCTGGGTAGTTTGCGCTATAAAAGGTCTCGTACGACTGGGTTATATTTATCCTCAGGTGGCGGATATTATGTGTTCTCCATTTATAATTAAAGTTAAGTTCAATTAGTTTAATAGTTTGTGGGTGGAGGTTCACATTTAGCGCCTCTGATTTATTGTTATTGATCTTGAACCCTGATATAGAATTAAAGAGATCAAGTTCTCTGATCAAGGAGGGGAGAGAGGTTAAGGGTCTAGAGAGTGTTAGAAGAATAATATTCAGAGCCCCCTATATTAATACCCAATATATCCGTGTTACCTCTAATAGTGGCCGCCAGTGGTTCTACCGACAGTGCAAACAACAGAGGGGAAAATGGGCAGCCCTGTCTTGTCCCCCCTCTGATCTCTATTAAATCTGATATCATACCTAAACACCTCACCCTGGCTGCTGGGGATATGTAAAGTGATAAAATAGCTGTGAGGAAAGATCCTTTAAACCCACATGACTTTAGTGTGGCTCTTAAGTAAATCCAGTCAATTCTGTTGAATGCTTTTTCAGCGTAGAAGGCCGAAACCATCATGGGAATATTATGTTTTTTTGGAAAATGCTATGACATATATTGCTCTCCTTTTATTGTCTGATGCCTGTCTGTTAGGTATGAAGCCCACCTGGTCATTATGAATAGGGGTCGGAAGGTATACATTTAATCTCGTCGTTAGTATTTTGGGAAAATGTTTGTCAGTGTTAATAAACAACAGGTAGGATCTTTACTCTCTCTGTGTATCACTGATATTGAAGCCTGGTGCATATTTGTGGGGAAGTTGGCTCCTGGAGGATGGAGATAAAAAGTTTTTGGAGGTGCAGGATTAATAATCTGGCTAGATTTTTGTAATAAATATTCGAAAAGCCATCCGGTCCTGGAGCCATTACAAATTTTGAGTGATTTGATTGGCTCTTCAATTTCCTCACTAGAGATTGGCTTATTTAAAGATGACATATCACTCTCCTGGAGTTTAGGTTGATCCAGAGAGGATAGATAGGTTTACAGGGCGTTTGGCATTAGTTTATTGGCTCTTGTTTTTTTACCATCATATAGTTGGGAGTAGTACTGTTGAAATTCTTCCGCTGTTAGGTCTGGATTTGAGGTGAGAGACCTGTTTTTTAGCCTGATAGATTTGATATGATTGTAAGGTGGTTTATTAAGGAGTCTGGCCGCTTGTAGAGAATCAGCTTTATTTGCTTTCTCGAAGTATGTCCTTTTAGTCCAGATTAGAGATGTCTCGGCCTCAGAAGTAAGACACAGGTTTCTGTCCCCTCTTAGATGAATTAGTTTAGATTATTAGGGGTAAGCGTTTGTTTGAGTTCTTGATCAGTTTGTGTTATTGATTTTTTTAAGGTTATCAATTCTTTCAATTCGCATCCTTTTTCTAAAGGCTGCTATGCTGATCAGTTTTCCTCTCATAACTGCCTTATGGCCTTCCCAATACATTTTATTTTTAATTTACACATAAACAAATATAAATATAACACAAACAAGGAAACAATAACAGCATGGAGCACAATATTACTAAAAATTCTGAAACCTAAAAATAATTACCTTAAAATGAACACATACTGTACCATTAAACAAAATAACATATACACCTCAACCCAGTTACGGCATGATCCGCTACAACACGGATCTGCTTATACAGTAACACGGTCTCCATTTCGCCGCGCAAGGACCTCTGCCTCTGCTCTGATGCGCTTGTGTAGACTTGGAGTGCAGAGGAAGGTCACATGACACAACACACAATTTTTTTTTTAAACATTCAATTCAATGCTTTATTGCTAACAGACACATACACCATGTGGGAATTGAACATTAATTAATGCATTTTATATAATACACATGCAGGGATCGAACTCGGAACCTTTCATATACTGGTACCAATACATTACCTCTACACCACAGGCTTGGTGTGACAAATCAGACTCTATAAATATACTTAACCTCTACAGCACATTGCAATGGACTGCACTGTGTACTATGTATATGTTAAGTTTGTTTTTGGAGTCTGTGACATCACACAATCCTTGTGGTGTAGAGCTAGAGGATTGGTACCAGTATATGAAAGGTCCTGGACTCCTGGTTTCAATTCCTGTGTGATATGGTACATGTAGACGGACCTTCACAGAGGTACACAATTTGGAGACGTTTATAATGTGAAATTATAATAGGCTTTGTTGTGCCTTTTCCTTTTCATCAGGAAATTATCCAAACACAGGGGGGGAACAAAGCTTCCATTCACTTGGGAGTATTTCTAGTGAAATCCTTGCAATCAGTTCACATCTCCATTAGTTAAGCTTCTCCCAGCCCAAACACATAACATGAAAATAAGCAGATATAAGCAGTCTCTTAATAATGAAAGTCTTATCTGTTTAGTTGCTGTAGAGTAAGCTTCTCTGCTCTCCTGGAACCGCACCCGTGCGTGCACAGAAAAATATCAGCATCCAGGTTTAGAAGTCTTATTTGGTGTCTTGCAATCAGCTCTGCTGTGTGGATGGCAGAGCTCAAGACTGGTCAGCTCCAGAGATCTGGGTTTCTTTTGGTCAGTCTCTCCTGGGACTCAAGAACCTCTGCTCTGTCTCTCCAAAGGTCAGCTCTCAGTCAGAGCTAAAGAGAGCCACTTCCTGCCTCAAAGGCAGGCTTTTTGTAAACAATCTAATCAGGCAGGTGGTGTTTAGTAATTAACTACCACACTGCTAGATTAAATGAACATTACTGAACAGGGATAAGTCCCCTGTTACAGTATAATTTATAAATGATAAAATAAATAAAATAATAATTTATAAATTATACAATATAATAAAAACAAAATAATAATTTCTAAAAAAAATTTTTTTTTAAATAAATTATACCATATCATACATTAGTACACTTTGCCCCTAGGAGGGACTGACCCCTTAACCATGTCACTTACAGCCATCGGTTTCCTGCGGGTGTGATAT
>WSYH01003696.1:12172-39792 GCA_036426205.1 Ascaphus truei
AGCTCTTAGTTACACCTTGCCCCTAGGAGGGACTGACCCCTTAACCATGTCACGCATTAGTACACTTTGCCCCTAGGAGGGACTGACCCCTTAACCATCTCATGCATTAGTACACTTGCCCCTAGGAGGGACTGACCCTTAACCATGTCAAAGACCATTAGTACACTTGCCCCTAGGAGGGACGACCCTTAACCATTTCACTGCCATTAGTACACTTTGGCACCTAGGAGGGGACGACCCCTTAACCATGTCACTGCCATTAGTACACTTTGCCCCTAGAGGGGACTGACCCTTAACCATGTAACTGCCATTAGTAAACTTTGCCCCTAGGAGGGACTGACCCCTTAACCATGTCACTGCCATTAGTACACTTTGCCCCTAGGAGGGAATGCCCCCTTAACCATGTCACTGCCATTAGTACACTTTGTCCCCTAGAGGGACTGACCCCTAACCATGTCACTGCCATTAGTACACTTTGAGCATAGGATTCATAGAACTGATTCAGGACTGATCCATTACGCTAGGCATCTGCTTCCCAACCATAGAAGAGATTAGGTCCATTCAAATAAATGGCAGTAAAGTCTTCTCCGTGACAAGGAAAGACCATTTACACCTCATACAGAATGCCGGGCTCAACGAGATGCAAGTCCCAAGGACCCTGCAACACCGAGGTGACACAGCTCTGCTCCAAGCTGTATAAATAGTCTGTGGAATGTAAGCACTGGATTAGAATGAAGCAGTGGTACTGTGCCAAAATGTACTGTCTGAGAGAACAGATCCAAGTACTTAGCCTGCAGCAGAGGAAAGCGTTATTAAATAGATACTTCTCTTTTATACAAGGGATACACAATGGCTTTATTTTACAGACTGCATCGCTCTGGGCATCAACATCGAAAAACAGAAATACACATAAAAAATGTAAGATATGATATAACCTCGGGTTAAGGTTTCTGAAGCTTGGTGGCAGGTGCTGGCACTAACTCTGCATTTTCCAACCTCGGCGCGCGTGTCTCCAGCAATGGCCATCAGCAGAGGGAAGACACAGTTTGCAGCGATTAAATCCGCTCACGCCATCAGTACATCCCCAGGTGACTCGAATCCTTCATTCATCTTAATGAGGGGTGGTTCTTGTGAGGATAATCAGTATAGAGAAGAAAAGGACTCACACAAAGAGAGAGTAAGACGATTATATCTACAAACCAACACCCTTTAACTCCAACAGTCCGGGGGCAGAGGGAGGTGGTGGGGGTGAATTTGTTTCTGGTGTACGATGCATTCTACCATAAAAATACCCTGTGCGTGGCTATATTCATATACCTGTCGTGTCGTGACTATTTCATACACCTGTGCGTGCTTTATCATATACCTGTGCGTGACTTTATTCATACACCTGTGCGTGACATTATTCATACACCTGTGCGGAAATATTCATACACCTGTGCGTGACTTTATTCTAACCTTGCTGACTATATTCATACACCTGTGCGTGACTATATTCATATACCTGTGCGTCACAATTTCATACACCTGTGCGTGACTTATTCATACACCTGTGTTTGACTATATTCATAACCTGTGCATGACTATATTCATACACTGTGCGTGACTATATCATACACCTGTGTTTTTGACTATATTCATACACCTGTGTTTGACTATATTCATACACCTGGTTTGACTATATTCATACACCTGTGCGGTGACGTATATTCATACACCTGTGCGTGACTATATTCATACACCTGTGCGTGACTATATTCATACAACCTGTGTTTGACTATATTCAACCCTGTGCTGTGACTATATTCATACACTTGCGTGACTCATATTATACACCTGTGCGTGACTATATTCATACACACTGTGCGTGACTATTAATACACTGGTTGACTAATTCATACACCTGTGCGTTGACTATATTCATACACTTGTGCGTGACTATATTCATTACACTTGTGCGTGACTATATTCATACACCTGTGCGTGACTATATCATGCACCTGTGCTATGACACTCCGTGGATATTCATACACCTGTGCGTGACTTTATTCATAACACCTGTGTTTGACTATATCTACACCTGTGCATGTCTATCATACACCTGTGCGTGACATATTATACACATGTGCGTGCTTATTCATACACCTGTGCGTGACTTATTCATTACACCTGTGCGTGACTATATCATCACCTGTGCGTGACTTATTCATACACCTGTGCGTGACTATATTCATCACCTGTGTTTGACTTTATTCATACCTGTGCGTGACTTTATTCATACACATGTGTGACTATATTCATACACCTGTGTTTGATATATTCATACACCTGCGCGTACTATATTCATACACCTTGCGTGACTATATCATACACCTGTGCGTGACTTTATTTCTACACCTGTGCGTGCCTATATCATCACCTGTGCGTGGCTATATTCATACACTGTGCGTGACTATATTCATACACCTGTGCGTGTCTATATTCATACCCTGTGCGTGACTTTATTCATACACTGTGTTTGACTATATTCATACACCTGTGCATGTCTATATTTCATACACCTGTGCGTTGACTATATTCATACACCTGTGCGTGACTAATTCATACACCTGTGCGTGACTATATCATACACCGTGCGTGACTATTATACACACTGTGCGTGGGACTATATTCATACACCTGTGCGTGACTTTATTCATACACCTGTGTTTGACTATATTCATACACCTGTGCGTGGCTATATTCATACACTTGTGCGTGAATATATTCATACACCTGTGCGTGACTATATTCATAACCTGTGCGGACTATATTCATACACCGCGCGGACTATATTCAACACCTGTGCGTGACTATATTCATATTACCTGTGCATGACTATATTCATACACTGTGGTGACTAATTATATACCTGTGTGTGTCTATATTCTCCACTGTGCGGACTATATTCATACACCTGTCGTGATATATTGCCTATACACCTGTGCGTGACTATATTCATACACCTGTGCGTGACTTATTACATACCACTTGCGGACTATATCATAACACCTGTGCGTGCCTATATTCTACACCTGTGCGTGACTTTTCATACACCTGTGCGTGCTTTATTCATAACACCTGTGCGTGACTATATTCTACACCGTGCGTGCTATATTCATACACCTGTGCGTGACTATTCATACACTGTGGCCGGTATTCTAATTCATACACCTGTCGTGACTAGTCGACACCGTGTTGCATTTCATACACCTGTGCTGTGACTATTCATACACCTGTGTGACTATATTCATACACCTGTGCGGGACTATATTCATGATACCTGTGAGTCACAATATTCAGTACACCTGTGCGTGACTATTATTCATACACATTGTTTGATATATTCATAACTGTGTGACTATATTCATACAACCTGTTGTTTGACTATATTCATACACCTGTGTTGTATTCATATCTAACACCTGTGCGCTGGACTATATTTGCATAACACTGTGCGTGACTATATTCATACACCTGTGCGTTGAACTATATTCATACACCTGTGTGCGTGACTATATTCATTACACCCTGTTGCGTGACTTTATTCATACACTGTGCGTGACTTATTCATACACCTGGTGCGTGACTATATTCATACATGTCTTGACTGTTATTCTTACACCTGTGTTGAAGTATTCATACACCTGGAGTGACTATATTCAACCCTGTGCGTGACTATTTCTACACTCTGTGCGTGACTATATTCATAACACCTGTGCGATGACTTTATTCATACACCTGTGTTTGACTATATTCATACCACCTGCTGTAGTATTCATACACCTAGTGCGTGACTATATTCATAACCTGTGCGTGACTTATTCATACACCTGTGCGTGACTTTATTCATACACCTGTGGCGTGACAATAATTCAACACCTGTTGCGTGACTTTATTCATACACCTGTGTTGACTTTATTCATACACCTGCGTGCTTTATTATCACACCTGTGCTTTGATATATTCATACACCTGTGCGTGACTTATTCATACACCTGTGCGTGACATATTCATTACACCTGTGCGTCACAATATTCATACACCTGTGCGTGACTTTATTCATACCACCCTGTGTTTGACTATATTCATACACTGTGTTGAGCTTTATTCATACACCTGCGCGTGACTATATCGAACCTTGATGCTGGGACTATTCAACCTGTGCGTTGACTATATTCATAACTGTGCGGGGACTATATCTACACTGTGCGTGCTAAGCATGACTATTCACTGTGGTGACTATATTCATACACCTGTGCGGTCTATATTCATCACCTGTGCGTGACTATATTCATACAACTGTGTCGTGACTACTATTCATACACATATCTGTCGGACATGTCTATATTCATACACCTGTGCTGTGTACTATATCATACACCTGTGCGTGAATATATTCTAACACTGGCGGTTGCACTATATCCATACACCCTGGCGTGCTATATTCAGTACCACCTGTGCGACTTTTTCATACCCTGTGCTGACTTATCAACTTGTTTGATATAGTCATAACCTGTGCGTGATTTATTCATACCACCTGCGTGACTATATTCATAACTTGCGTGCATATCATAACCTCCTGATAATTACAGGGTACATATAACACTGTGCGTGACTATATTCATACCTGTGCATTACTATAATTCATACACTGTGCGTGACTATATTCATATACCTGTGTTCTATAATACACGTGACTATTCATAACCTGTGCGTGACTATATATACACCTGTGCGGACTAATTCATACACCTGTGCGTGACTATATTCATACACCTGTGCGTGGACTATATTCATAACACCTGTGCGTGATCGATATTCATACACCTGTGCGGAACTTGATTCATACACCTGTGCGGACTATATTCATACACCTGTGCCACACCGTGCTATATTCATACACCTGTGCGGACTATTATCATACACCGTTGCATTCTATCCATATATACCTCTGCGTGACTTTATTCATCACCTGTGCGACTTTATTCATACACCTGTGGTGACATATTCATATACCTGTGCGTCTATATTCATACACCTGTGCGTGACTTATATTCATACCCCTGTGCGTGACTTATATTCATACACTGCGTGCTATATTCATACACTGCGTACTGATTTCACTACACCTGTGCGTGACTATATTCATACACCTGTGCGTGTCTATATTCATACACCTGTGCGTGGACTATATTCATACACCTGTGGTGTCTTATTTACACCTGTGCGTGATATTTCATACACATGTGCTCTATATCACACCTGCGTGACTATTATCATACACCTGTGCGTGACTTTATTCCATACACCTTGCGGCATATTCATACACCTGTGCTGTCTTATTCATCAACCTGGCGTGACTTATCTACATGTCGTGACTTAATCATACACCTGTGTGTGCTTTTTCATACCATGTGCGTGACTATTTCAACCTGTGCGTGACTATATTCATACACTGTGCGTGCTATTATTCATACAACCTGTGCGTGACTAATATTCATACACCTGTGCGTGACTATACCTGTGCATAACACCTGTGCGTGACTATATTCATCAACACCGTGGGATATATCTACACCTGTGCGTGACTTTATTCATACACCTGTGCGTGATCTATTTTCATACACCTTGCGGCTATATTCATACACCGGGGTGACTTTAATCATACACCTGGGCGTGTCTATATTCATACACCTGTGTGTGACTTTAATCAACACCTGTGCTGTGAGCTCTATTTCATACACCTGTGCGTGACTATATTCAGACACCTGTGCAGTGTCTATATTTCATAACACACCTGTGTGTGACTTTATTCATACACCTTGGTTGTTGTTATTACTCATGTGTGGATTATTATACACCTGTGTGGTGACTTTATTTCATCACCTGTGCGTGTCTTATTCATACACCTGTGCGTGACCTATATTCATTGACACTGTGTGTGACTTTATCATTACACCTGTGCGTGTGCTATATTCCATCACACATGTGCGTGACTATATTCTACACCTGTGCGGTCTATTTATCAACTGTGTGTGACTTTAATCATACACCTGTGCGTGACAATATTCATACACCTGTGCGTGACTATATTCAATACCTTTGCGTGACTTATTTCATACACACTGTGCGTGCTTTATTATACACCTGTGCGTGAGATTATCAACCACTGTCGGCTATATCATCCACCGTGCGTGTCTCTTCATAACCCTGTGGTGACTTAATCAACTTTCTAATATACACCGGTGCTGGCCTACTGCTAACTTTTGACTATCACCTGTGCGGTCTTGTATTCATACACCTGGTGTCGTGACATTTAATCATACACCCTGGACGTGACTGATTCATACACTGTGCGGGACTATATTATTATACCTGTGCGTTGACTATATTCATACACCTGTGCGTTGGTACTATATTCATACACTTTGTGCTATATTTAAGGTGTGACTAATATAACCCTGTGCGTGTCTATATTCATAAACTTGTTGACTAAATAGCGTCTGGGAATAATTCAAACCCTGTGTGTGACTTTATTCATACACCTGTGCGTGTCTATATTCATACACCTGTGCGTGACTATATTCATAATACACGGCGGACATCCTGCGTGACTTTATTCATACCATGTGCTGATTAGTATAATGTAATCTGACTATTCATACACCATCGTGATGTGACTATATTAATAAACCTGTCGTGTCTATCAGAGTCGTCTATACATCACTGTGCGTGACTATAATCATAGCTACTTCTGCTTGCGTGGATCATCATCATGCTTATTTACACCTGTGCTTCGAAGCTACACTCTGACTTAAGATACCTGTCGTTACTTTAATATCAGTGTACATTCATACGGGTCGTGACTTTCTACGGTGACTATTCATACACCTGTGCGGGGACTATATTCATACACCTGTCTGATGTCGATACCTGTGCTGATTTTTCATACACCTTGGTGTTATTCTCACCGGATATAGATCCAACCTTGCCGTGACTATATTCATACACCTGTGTGGGAAATTCATAACCTGTGCGTGACTTTTATTCATACCATGTGCCGTGAATGTAATTCCTAAACTGTGCGTTGACTTATCTCTACACCTGTGCGTGATCTATATGGGCTTACCTTGTTATCGAAACACCTTTCATCACTCCCACCCCCCGGGCGGATATCCTTCAACCCCCCTTGCTCTCTACCCTCCTCTCCACTGACCCCCTCCTCTCACCTCCGATTCGATTTGTACGGGGCCCGTGACATGGTGTGGTGGCGGCAGCTGGTATCCACACCACGCCCGCCACCCTCCTCCGCCCCAGTCGCCCCTTATAGAAACGCTGGCCTTCCCCCCTTATCATACTTCCTACAATTCCACTCTCCTGGCCCCTGCCCCCAACCTCCCCCTTGTCCTTCCTGCACGCTAGTGCATCCCTACCCCTCCGTCCGCAAAAAAGTTGTATCCTTTTCCCCTTTGTTTTGTTTTTTATTTTTTTTTAGGTTTTTTAATTTTCTATTACACCTGTGCGGACTATATTCATACACCTGTGCGTACTAGGATTCATTACAAAAGTGCGTGACTATATTCATTACAACCTGTCTGTGCGGACTAATTCATACCTACCTGTGTGACTATTCATTTACACCTGTGTGGACTATATTCAGAACATTGGTGCGGACATATCACCTACACCCTGTGCGGTGATTTATTCATACACCGGCGTGACATACTTCATACTGTGAGTGACGATATTCCTACACCGGTGCGTGACTATATTCATACACCTGTGCGTGAAGTTATTCATAACCTATGTGTGACTATATTATACACCTCGTGCGTGGGACATATCATACAACTGTGTGGACTATATTCATTACAAATGTACGTGACGAATTCATACAACTGGACGAGTGAAGAGTTATTCATACACTTGTGCGTGACTATATTCATAACACATGCGCGTGAATTTATTAATACCCTGTGCGTGACTTTATTAATACACCTGTGACATGGACTATATTAATAAACCTGTGCGTGTCTAATTCTACAACCTGTGCGTGAATTTATTGTCATACACCGTGCGTGACTTTAATCAACACCTGTGTGGGACTTCATATCATATACCTGTGGAGTGGGAATATATTCATGACAACTGTGCGTTGACTATATTCAACAACCTGTGCGGGGGGACTAATTCATACACCTGTGTGGTGACTATATTCATACCCATAGTAGGTGCCTTTATTCATCTGCCCTGTGCGTGATTTCTTCATAGCCCTTGTGTGTGGACTATATTGGATTACACCTGTGCGGACTTATATCATACACCTGTGCGTGGACTATATTCATTACACCGTATGTATTCCAGAAGTTCTATAATGGATGGTCACTAGAACGCATTTTCTTAAAAACAGACTGGCTCGTGGTGCTTTTTTTTTAATGGAATCCGCTTGGTTCCATAAGTACATACTCTTCCTGGACAGGGCCATGTAAAAGTCCCTGCCCATGCAGAATAAACGGACATGTAATATGACCGTGTATGGAAAGATGTTATATGCTTATATGAGCCGTCATACTTACAGGATTTCAGCAAACTTCTAACTTAAACTCTGTCAGTAGGAAAACATTATCCCATAGGAATACGACACGTGGAGACCAGGTTCAAGACACACACACACTGACACAAGAGCACGCGACACACAGCAACATACAGCGACACACAAGACACACAGTGACACAAACGAAAACAATGAAGCACAGCGACACACAGCAACACACACGAAAACACAGATACGACCACAGCGACAACTGCAGCCTTTGCAAGAAGCCCTTTTAAGTCAAGCAACATGGTTTAAAAGGGAGGGTGCGTAAAAAGGAGCGTGAACAAGTGGACAACACCGACGGCTTATGGGATTCCTGCATTTGACCTACGGCTGGAAAGGAGGATATTATCTTCCCAGACTGCGGCCCCTCAGAGCGTTACTATTGCTGTTGATGACGCCGTTACGTACCAGTTATATTGCTGTACTCACATCTCTTAAATCAATGCACTTTTCTTTACCAGCCTCATTATTGCTCTAACTCTAGTGACATATATCTTCCCTCTCTCCTTCTTCCACACTTTCAGGTCACATGAAAACTACTCTACCTGCGTCCTCTGACACTCAACAGCATATCACCCTACCACTAAAAAACCCATACCTATACTCACAAGTGGGGTGTGAGTTACACCTGGTTTCCTGGGGTGTTGTAGTGGGGTGTGAGTTACACCTGGTTTCCTGGGGTGTTGTAGTGGGGTGTGAGTTACACCTGGTTTCCCGGGGTGTTGTAGTGAGGTGTGAGTTACACCTGGTTTCCTGGGGTGTTGTAGTGGGGTGTGAGTTACACCTGGTTTCCTGGGGTGTTGTAGTGGGGTGTGAGTTACACCTGGTTTCCTGGGGTGTTGTAGTGGGGTGTGAGTTACACCTGGTTTCCTGGGTTGACCCCGCTGTGCCCATCCACCTGCCCCGCGCAGGGAAACAACATTTTGTAGAGAATGTAACAATCTAATATGCGTAGAGACGGGGGCTCTGCCGGTGCAAACTCGTGCTGAACACACAGTGAGATCAGACACGTTAGTACACTTTGCCCCTCGGAGGGACTGACCCCTTAACCCTGTCACTGCCATTAGTACACTTTGCCCCTTGGAGGGACTGACCCCTTAACCATGTCACTGCCATTAGTACACTTCGCCCCTTGGAGGGACTGACCCCTTAACCCTGTCACTGCCATTAGTACACCTTGCCCCTAGGAGGGACTGACCCCTTAACCATGTCACTGCCATTAGTACACTTTGCCCCTAGGAGGGACTGACCCCTGTTTTTGGAGGGCAGGATTAATAATCTGGCTAGATTTTTGTAATAAATATTCGAAAAGCCATCCGGTCCTGGAGCCATTACAAATTTTGAGTGATTTGATTGGCTCTCAATTTCCTCACTAGAGATTGGCTTATTTAAAGATGACATATCACTCTCCTGAGTTTAGGTTGATCCAGAGGATATAGATAGGTTTACAGGGCGTTTGGCATAGTTTATTGGCTCTTGTTTTTTTACATCATATAGTTGGGGTAGTACTGTTGAAATTCTTCCGCTGTTAGGTCTGGATTTGAGGGATGAGACCTGTTTTTAGCCTGATAGATTTGATATGATTGTAAGGGGTTATTAAGGAGTTGGCCGCTTGTAGAGAATCAGCTTTATTTGCTTTCTCGAAGTATGTCCTTTTAGTCCAGATTAGAGATGTCTCGGCCTCAGAAGTAAGACACAGGTTTCTGTCCCCTCTTAGATGAATTAGTTTAGATTATTAGGGGTAAGCGTTTGTTTGGTTCTTGATCAGTTTGTGTTATGATTTTTTTAAGGTTATCAATTCTTTCAATTCGCATCTTTTTCTAAAGGCTGCTATGCTGATCAGTTTTCCTCTTATCAATGCCTATGGCCTTCCCAATACATTTATTTTTAATTTACAAAAAACAAATATAAATATAACACAAACAAGGAAACAATAACAGCATGGAGCACAATATTACAAAATTCGAAACCTAAAATAATACCTAAAATGAACACATACTGTACCATTAAACAAAAACATATACACCTCAACCCAGTTACGGCATGATCGCTACAACACGGATCTGCTTATACAGACACGGTCTCCATTTCGCCGCGCAAGGACCTCTGCCTCTGCTCTGATGACGCTTGTGTGACTTGGAGTGCAGAGGAAGGTCACATGACACAACACACAATTTTTTTTTAAAACATTCAATTCAATGCTTATTTGCTAACAGACACATACACCATGTGGGAATTGAAACATTAATTAATGCATTTATATATACACATGCAGGGATCGAACTCGGAACCTTCATATACTGGTACCAATACATTACCTTACACCACAGGCTGGTGTGACAAATCAGACTCTATAATATACTTAACCCACAGCACATTGCAATGGACTGCATGTGTGTACTTGTATGTTAAGGTTGTTTTTGGAGTTGTGACATCACCAATCCTTGTGGTGTAGAGCTAGAGGATTGGTACCAGATATGAAAGGTCCTGGACTCTGGTTTCAATTCCTGTGTGATAGGTACAGTAGACGGACCTTCACAGAGGTACACATTTGGAGACGTTTATAATGTGAAATTATAATAGGCTTTGTTGTGCCTTTTCCTTTCATCAGGAAATTATCCAAACCAGGGGGGGAACAAAGCTTCCATTCACTGGGAGTATTTCTAGTGAAATCCTTGCAATCAGTTCACATCTCCATTAGTTAAGCTTCTCCCAGCCCAACACATAACATGAATAACAGAGATAAGCAGTCTCTTAATAATGAAAGTCTTATCTGTTTAGTTGCTGTAGAGTAAGCTTCTCTGCTCTCCTGGAACCGCCACCCGTGCGTGCACAGAAAATATCAGCATCCAGGTTTAGAAGTCTTATTTGGTGTCTTGCACATCAGCTCTGCTGTGTGATGGCAAGAGCTCAAGACTGGTCAGCTCCAGAGATCTGGGTTTCTTTTGGTCAGTCTCTCCTGGGACTCAAGAACCTCTGTCTGTCTCTCCAAAGGTCAGCTCTCAGTCAGTCAGAGTAAAGAGAGCCACTTCCTGCCTGCAAAGTGCAGCTTTTGTAAACAATCTAATCAGATGTGTGGTTTAGGAATTAACTACCACACTGCTAGATAAATGAACATTACTGAACAGGGATAAGTCCCCTGTTACAGTATTAATTATAAATGATAAAATAAATAAAATAATAATTATATAATTATACAATATAATAAAAACAAAATAATAATTTCTAAAAAAAATTTTTTTTTAAATAAATTATACCATATCATACATTAGTACACTTTGCCCCTAGGAGGGACTGACCCCTTAACCATGTCACAGCCATTAGTACACCTTGCCCCTAGGAGGGACTGACCCCTTAACCATGTCACTGCCATTAGTACACTTTGCCCCTAGGAGGGACTGACACCCTTAACCATATCATCATTAGTACACTTTGCCCTAGGAGGGACTGACCCCTTAACCATGTCACAGCCATTAGTACACCTTGCCCCTAGAGGGACGACCCCTTAACCATTTCACTGCCATAGTACACTTTGCCCTCAGAGGGACTGACCCCTTAACCATGTCACTGCATTAGTACACTTTGCCCCTAGGAGGGGACTGACCCTTAACCATGTAACTGCCATTAGTACAACTTTGCCCCTAGGAGGGACTGACCCTTAACCCACCCCTGCCCTCAACTGCCATTAGTACACTTTGCCCCTAGGAGGGACTGACCCCTTAACCATGTCACTGCCATTAGTACACTTTGCCCCTAGGAGGGACTGACCCCTTAACCATGTCACTGCCATTAGTACACTTTGAGCATAGGATTCATAGAACTGATTCAGGACTTGATCCATTACGCTAGGCATCTGCTTCCCAAGCCATAGAAGAGATTAGGTCCATTCAAATAAATGGCAGTAAAGTCTTCTCCGTGACAAGGAAGACCATTTCACCTCATACAGAATGCCGGGCTCAACGAGATGCAAGTCCCAAGGGACCCTGCAAACACCGAGGTGACACAGCTCTGCTCCAAGCTGTATAAAATAGTCTGTGGAATGTAAGCACTGGCATTATGAAAGCAGTGGTACTGTGCCAAAATGTACTGTCTGAGAGAACAGATCCAAGTACTTAGCCTGCAGCAGAGGAAAGCGTTATTAAATAGATACTTCTCTTTTATACAGGGATACACAATGGCTTTATTTTACAGACTGCATCGCTCTGGGCATCAACATCGGAAAAACAGAAATACACATAAAAAATGTAAGATATTTGATTATAACCTCGGGTTAAAGGTTTCTGAAGCTGTGGCAGGTGCTGGCACTAACTCTGCATTTTCCAACCTCGGCGCGTGTCTCACAGCAATGGCCAATTCAGCAGAGGGGAAAGACCACAGTTTGCAGCGATTAAATCCGGCTCACGCCATCAGGTACATCCCCAGGTGACTCAGATCCTTCATTCATCTTAATGAGGGGTGGTTCTTGTGAGGGATAATCAGTACTGAGAAGAAGAAAGGACTCACACAAAGAGAGAGTAAAGACGATTATATCTACAAACAAAACCCCTTTAACTCCAACAGTCCCGGGGGGCAGAGGGAGGTGGTGGGGGCTGAATTTGTTTCTGTGTACGATGCTATTTCTACCATAAAAATACACCTGTGCGTGGCTATATTCATATACCTGTGCGTGACTATATTCATACACCTGTGCGTGACTTTAATCATATACCTGTGCGTGACTTTATTCATACACCTGTGCGTGACATTATTCATACACCTGTGCGTGACAATATTCATACACCTGTGCGTGACTTTATTCATACACCTGTGCGTGACTATATTCATACACCTGTGCGTGACTATATTCATATACCTGTGCGTCACAATATTCATACACCTGTGCGTGACTTTATTCATACACCTGTGTTTGACTATATTCATATACCTGTGCATGACTATATTCATACACCTGTGCGTGACTATATTCATACACCTGTGTTTGACTATATTCATACACCTGTGTTTGACTATTTCAACACCTGTGTTTCTAAGCTAAGTTGACGATATTCATACACCGTGCGTGACTATATCATCACCTGGGCTATATTCATACACTGTGTTTGACTATATTCCATCACCTGTGCGTGACTATATTCATCCCTTGTTGCGTGACTATATTCATACCCCTGTTGCGTGACTATATTCATACACCGTGTGCGTGAACTCTTATTCATACACCTGTGTATTGACTACTTTATATCATACCCTGTGCTTTACCTCTTTCTCTACACTTGGGCGTGACTATATTCACACTTGTGCGTGAACTATATTCATACACCGTGCGTGACTATATCAGCACCTGTGCGTGACTATATTCATACACCTGTCGTGACTAATTCTACACCTGTGCGTACTTATTCATACCCTGTGTTTGACTATATTCATACCCACTGTGCATGTCTCTATCAATACCGGTGCGTGACTTCTTCTTACACCTGTGCGTGTTTATTCATACACCTGTGCGTGACTTTATTCCATACACCTGTGCGTGACTATATTCATCACCTGTGCGTGGACTTTATTCATACACCTGTGCGTGACTATATTCATACACCTGTGTTTGACTTTATTCATACACCTGTGCGTGACTTTATTCATACACATGTGTTTGACTATATTCATACACCTGTGTTTGACTATATTCATACACCTGCGCGTGACTATATTCATACACCTGTGCGTGACTATATCATACACCTGTGCGGACTTATTTCATACACCTGTGCTGCCTATATTCTACACTGTGCGTGGCTATATTCATACACCTGTGCGTGACTATATTCATACACCTGTGCGTGTCTATATTCATACACCTGTGCGTGACTTTATTCATACACCTGTGTTTGACTATTCATACACCTGTGCATGTCTATATTCTACACCTGTGCGTGACTATATCTATCACCTGTGCGTGACTATATTCATACACCTGTGCGTGACATATCATAACTTCATACTACTCTTGTGCGTGACTAGATTCATACACCTGTGCGTGACTTTTATTCATACACCTGTGTTTGACTATATTCATACACCGTCTGCGTGGTGATATCTACACTTGTCGTGAATATATTCATACCCTGTGCGTGACTATATTCATACACCTGTGCGTGACTATATTCATACACCTCGCGTGACTATATTCATCCACACTGTGCGTGACTATATTCATATACCTGTGCATACTATAATTCATACACCTGTGCGTGACTATATTCATATACCTGTGTGTGTCTATATTCATACACCGTGCGTGACTATATTCATACACCTGTGCGTGACTATATTTCATACCTGTGGGCGTGACTTATTCATACACCTGTGCGTGACTATATTCATACCCTGTGCATGACTATATTCATACACCCTGTGGCGTGACTAGTATTCATAGATGAAAAATACACCACAATTCATACACCTGTGTCGTGACCTAGATTCATCACCTGTGCGTGACTTTCTTTCATACACCTGTGCGTGCTATATTCTACACCTGTGCGTGACTATATTCCTATACCTGTGCGTGACGATATTCACACCTGTCATGTCACACCGTGCGTGACTTTATTCATACACCTGTGTGTTGACATATTCATACACCTGTGCGTGACTTATATCATACACCTGTGCGTGACTATATTCATACACTTTGTGTGCGTGCTATATTCATACCTGTGCGTTCACAATATCTACATCCGTGCTGACTTATTCATACACCTGTGTTTGACTATATTCATACACCGTGTGCGACATATTTCACTACACCTTATGTGCTGACTATAATTCATACACCTGTGGTTTGACTATTTTCATACACCGTGCGTGACTATTCATCACCTGTGCGTGACTATATGCATACCTGTGCGTGACTACTTATTCTACACCTGTGTTTGACTATATTCATACACCTGGGCGTGATGTCTATATTCATACACTTGGTGCGTGACTATATTCTACACACTGTCGCGTGACTATATTCATACACCTGTCTTGCCGTTTTCTCCCCTGTTGTTTGACTATTATCTATCACCTGTGCGTGACTATTTGCATACACCTGTGCGTGACTATCTTCCATACACATTGTGCGTACTATCAATGCATACACCTGTGCGTGACTTTATTCATACACCTGTGTTTGACTATATTCATCCACCTGCTGTCCTATTTCATACACCTGTGGTGACTTTATCATACACCTGGCTGTGACTAGATTCATACACCTGTGCGTGACATTATTCATACACCTGTGCGTGACTATATTCCCATACACACTGTGGCGTGACTTATTCATACACCTGTGTTTGACTTTATTCATACACCGTGCGTGACTTCATTCACTACACCTGTGTTTTACTATGATTCAACACCTGTGCGTGACTTTATTCATACACCTGTGCGTGACTATATTCATACCTGTGCGTGGCTATATTCATACCCTGTGCGTGACTATATTCATACCACGTGTGTATTGACTATATTCATACACTGTGTGTGACTATATTCATACCCTGCGCGTGCTATATTCACACCTGTGCTGACTTTCATACACCTGTGCGGACTTATTCATCCTGTTGACTATATTCACACTGTGGCGTGCTATATTCATACACCTTGTGCGTGACTATATTAATATCACCTGTGCGTGTGCTATATTCATACACCTGTGCGTGACTTTATTCATACCCTGTGGTTTGACTATATTCATACACCTGTGCTGTGCTATATTCATACCCTGTCGTGACTATATTCATACACCTTGCGTGAAATCTTCATACAACCTGTGCTGACTATATTCATACACTGCGGACATATTCCTACCCTGTGCGTGACTATATCATAACCTTTGCTTTACCTTTATCATACTACCTGTTTTGCATATTCATACACCTGTGCGTGGCTATATTCATACACCTGTGCGTGACTATATTCATACACCTGTGGCGTGACTATATTCATACACACCTGTGCGGACTATATTCATACACCTGTGCGTGACATTTTCTACACCTGTGCGTATATCATACACCTGTGCGTGACTATATTCATATACCTGTGCATGACTATATATTCATACACCTGTGCGTGACTATATTCATATACCTGTTGGTGTCTATAGCCCTGTTCGTGACTATCACACCTGTGCGTGACTTATTCATACACCTGTGCGGACTATATTCATACACCTGTGCGGACTATATTCATACCCTGTGCGTGACTATATTCATACACCTGTGCGTGACCTATATTCAACACCTGTCGTGTCTTATTCATACACCTGTGGCGTGACTTTATTCATACACCTGTGCGTGCTATATTCATACACCTGTGCGTGACTATATCATACTCCTGTGCGTGATATATTCAGACACCTGTTGCACTGACTATATTCATACACTGTGCGTGACTTTATTCATACACCTTCGGACTTTATTCATACACCTGTGCGTGACTATATATCATATACACTTGCATGCTATATTCATACACCTGTGTACTACCTGTGCGTGACTATATTCATACACCTGTGCGACTATATTCATACACTTTGCGTGACTTTATTCATAACCTGTGCGTGACTATATTCATACACCTGTGGCGTTCTATATTCATACACCTGTGCGTGACTTATTCATACACCTTTGCGTGTCTATATTCTATACACCTGTGCGTGACTATATTCATACACCTGTGGGCTGTCTATATTCATACACCTGTGCGTGACTATTCATACACCTGTGTCGTGATCCTTTATATCATAGACACCTGTGCGTGACTATATACACACCGTGTTGCTTTATTCTACCCTGTGCGTGTCTATATTCATACACCTGTCGTGCTTATATCATACACCTTGGTGACTTTAATTCATCACCCGGTTTGTGCTATATTTCATTACCTTTGGTGACTTTTCCATCCACCTGTGCGTGCTATATTCATACCCTTTGCTTGCTCTATATTCATACACCTGTGCGTGACTTATTCACTCACCTGTGCGTGAACTATATCATACACCTGTGGACTAGACTACCCTGTGGTGCTATATTCTATACCTGTGCGTGACTGTATTCATACACCTGTGCGTGACTTTATTCATACACCTTGGGCGTGTCTATATTTCATACAACCTGTGGGTGACTTTAATCAACTTATCCCCTGTGCGTGTCTATCATACACCTTTGTGTGACTTTTAATCATACCCCTGTTCGTGACTATATTTCATACACCTTGTGCGTGACTATATTCATACACCTGTGCGTGTCTATATTCATACACCTGTGTGTNNNTGCGTGGGTGGGGTGGAGGAGGAAAAGAGAGAGATTTATTCATACACCTGGTTTTTGACTATATTCAACACCTGGCGTGGCTATATTCATACACTTGTGCCGTGAATATTTCATTACAACTGGCGTGGACTATATTCATAACCTGTGAGTGACTATATTCATACACCTGCGCGTGAATATATTCATACACCTTGTGCGTGACATATTCATATACCTGTGCATACTATATCCTACACCTGTCGTGACTATATTCATACGGTTATACTACCTGTGCGTGACTATATTCATGAACCTTGCGTGACGTAATGCATACACCTGTGCTGACATATTCATACACCTGTGCGTGACTATTCTCACCGTGTACTTATGACACCTGTGCGTGACTATATTCATAACCCCTGTGCGTGACTATATTCATACACCTGTGCGTGAACTATATTCAGTACACCTGTGCGTGACTTTATTCATACACCGTGCGTGACTATTATTCATTACACTGTGCGTGACATATTCATACACCTGTGCTGACTTATTCATACACCGGTGCGTACTATATTCATACACTGTGCGTGTGACTTTTATTCATACACCTGTGTGGACATCATAACCTGTGCGTGACTTATCATTACCACCTGTGCGTGACTTTTCATACACGTGCATATCCTGTTCCATATTCATACACCTGTGACTTATTCATACCATGTGTTGACTATATTCCGATACACACCTGTGTTTGACTATATTCATACACCTGTGTTTGACTATATTCATAACGTGTGCGGTGACTATATTTTTTTTTTTTTTTTTTTTTTTTTTCATACACTGTGCGTGACTATATCATACACCTGTGCGTGACTATATCAAACCCTGTTGACTTATTCATACATGTGGGACTATTTTACTGTGCGTGACAATTCATACATGTGCGTGAATATCATCATTAAACCTGTGCGTACTGTATTCATACCCGTGTTTGGACTATATTCATACACCTGTGCGTGACTATATTCATACACCTGTGCGTGACTATATTCATACACTCCTGTGTCGTGACTATATTCATACACCTGTGCGTGACTTTATTCATACACTGTGTTTGACTATATTCATACACCTGTGCATGTCTATATTCATAACCTGGGCGTGACTATATTCCAAAACCTGTGCGTGAACTATATTCATACACCTGTGCGTGACTTTATATACACACCTGCTGCGTGACTATATTCATACACCTGTGTGACTTATCATACCCGGTGTTGACTTTATTCATAACCTGTGCGTGACTTATTCATACCGTGTTTGACTATATCATAGCACCTGTGCGTGATCTATTTGATTCATACACCTGTGCGTGACTATATCACATCTCACCTGTGCGTACTATTCATACCTGCGTGCTTTATCATCACCTGTGTTTGACTATATTCTACACCTGTGTTGACTTTATTATACACCTGCGTGTCACTATCTTCAACTGTGCGTGACTTTATTACATACACCTGTGCGTGACTATATTCAACACCTGTGGGTGACTATATTCATACACCTGTGCGTGACTATATTCATACACTGTGCTGGACTATATTGACATACACCTGTGCGTGACTATATTCATACACCTGTGCTGACTTATATTCATACACCTGTGCGTGACTATATTATCACCTGTGCTGGTCTATATTCATAACCTGTGCGTGAACTATATTCTATACACAGTGTGTGTTTGTTATCTACACCGCGTGACTATATTCATACACCTGTGCTTGAATATATTTCAATACACCTGTGCGTGACTAGATCAACCCTGTGCGTGACTTTTATCTACTATCATCACCTGTGTTTGACTATATTCATACACCTGTGCGGGCTATATTCTACACTTGTGCGTGACTATATTCATACACCTGTGCTGGACTATATTCATACACCTGTGCGTGACATATTCATACACCTGACGACGTGACGTATATTCAACACCTGTGCGGACTTATATTCATATACCGTGCATGACTATATTCATTACAACCTGTGCGTGACTTATTATATACCTGGTGGTCTATATTCATACACTGTGCGTGACTATATTCATACACCTGTGCGTGACTATATTCTACAACTGTGGCGTGACTATATTCATATACAACCTGTGCGTGACTATATTCATACACCTGTGCGTGAATATTTCATACCTTGCGTGACTATATTATACACCTGTGCGTTTTTTTTTTTTTTTTTTTTTGTGACTTATTCAACCCTGTGCGTGCTATATTATACACCTGTGCGTGATATATTCATACACCTGTGCGTTCAGTGACATAGTCATCACACCTGTGCATGCGATATTCATACCATGTGCGTGACTTATTCATACACACCTGTGCGTGACTTTTTCATACACCTGTGCGTGACTATATTTCATATACCTGTGACATGTTTATTATCATACACTGTCGGACTTTATTCATACACCGTGCGTTGACTATATTCATACACCTGTGCGTGACTATATTCATAACTGGCGTGATTATAATTACACATGTGCGTGACTATATTGCATAACCTGTGGTGTCGATATTATTACACCTGTGCGTGACTATATTCATACACCTGGCGTGTCTATATTCATAAACCTGTGGCGTGCGATATCAACACTGTGCGTGTCCTATATTCATACACCTGTGCGTGACTATATTCATACACCTAGTGCGTGACTTTATTCTACACCTGGCGTGACTATATTCATACACCTGTGCGTGACTATATTCATACACCGGCGTGACTTTATTCATACACCTGTGCGTGAGTTGAAATCATACACCTGTGTGTGACATATTCATATACCTGTGGTGACGATATTCATACCACCTTGTGCCTATTCCACCTGGTGACATATGTCATTACACCTGTGCGTGACTATATTCATACACCTGTGCGTGACTTATTCATACACCTGTGCGTGACTATATTCATACACCCTGTGCGTGACTATATCATACACCTGTGGCGTTTACTTTATTCATAACCTGTGCGTGACTTATTCATACACCTGTGGTGACTATATTCATACACCTGTGCGTGTTTATATGTCATACACCTGTTGTGACTTAATCATACACCTGTGCGTGTACTATATTCATACACCTGTGTTGACTTTAATTCATACAACCTGTGCGTGACTATATTCAACACCTGTGGTGACTATATTCATACACGTGGTGGTCTATATTCATACACCTGTTTTGATGTGACTTTTTCATACACCTGTGCGTGTCTATATTCATAACCTTGCTTGACTAATTCATACACCTGTTGGGACTTGTATTCATACACCTGGGGCTGCGTCATATATTCATACACCTGTGCGTGTCTTATTCATACACCTGTGTGTGACTTTTTTATACACCTGTGCGTGTATATATAAGACACATGTGCGGACTATTTCATACACCTGTGCGGGTCTATATTCATACACCTGTGTGTGATCTTTAATTCATACACCTGTGCGTGACTATATTCATACACCGATGCGTGACTATATTCATATACCTGTGCGTGACTTTATTCATACACGTGGTGACTCTTTATCATTACACCTGTGCGTGACTATATTCATACACCTGTGCGTGACTATATTCATACACCTGTGCGTGACTATATTCATGACACCTGTGCGTGACTTTAATCATACAACCATGTGCGTGCATAGTCATACACATTTGTGACTATCATTACACCTGTGGTGACTATATTCATACACCTGTGGTGACTAATCAAACCTGTGCTGACTATATTCATACACCGTGCGTGACTATATTCATTATACCTGTGCGTGACTACTTATTCATACACCTGTGCGTGACTATATTCATACACCGTGTGTGACTTTATGCATACACCATGTTTGTCTATATTCATACCCTGTCGTGACTATATCATACACCTGTGCGTGACTTATTCATAACCTGTGCGTGACTATATTCATACACACCTGTGCGTGACTTATTCATACCCTGTGTTATTATTCAACACCTGTGCGTGGTCTATATTCATACAGCGTGCGTGACTATATTCATACACTGTGCGTGACTTTATTCATAACCTGTGTGTGACTTATATTCATACACCTGTGCGTGACTATATTCATACACCTGTGCGTGGATATGTCATACCTGCGTGACTTATTCATACACCTGTGCGTGACTTTATTCATACACCTGTCGCGTGACTATATTCATACACCTTGGCGTTGCTATATCATACACTGTGTGTGACTATAGTCATACACCTGTGCGTGACTATATTCATACACCTGTGTGGGGACTATATTCATAACCTGTGCGTGACTCTATTCATACACCTGTGCGGACTTAATAAGACACTGTGCGTGACTATATTCATACACCTGTGCGTGACTATATTCATACACCTGTGCGTGACTATATTCATACACCTGTGCGTGACTATATTCATACACCTGGCGTTACGTTGACTATATTCATCACTTGGTGAGACACTGTGCGTGACTATAATCACCCTGTGCGTGCTATATTCATACACCTGTGGTGGACTTTATCATATACTTGCGTGACAATCATACCCCGTGTCATATTTCAATCCTGTGCGTGACTTATTTCCTATCCACCTGTGCGGCTATATTCATACACGGTTGCGTTGACTATATTCATAACCTGTGCGTGGACTATATCATCACCTGTGCGTGATTATCATACACCTAGTTGTGACTATCCATACCCGGCTGCTATATTCCACTGTGCGTGACTGTATTCATACACCTGTGCTGTGACTCTATTCATACACCTTGGGGTCTATTTCATACACCGCGGTGACTTTATCAACTACCCTGTGCGTGCTATCATACACCTTGCGTGACTTTTGATCAACCTGCTGCGTGATCTTATTCATACACCTTTGCTGTACTATATTCATACACCTGTGCGTGTCTAGATTCATACACCTGTGCGTGACTATATTCATACACCTGTGCGTGACTATATTCATACACCTGTGCGTGACTATATTCATACACCTGTGCGTGACTATATTCATACACCTGTGCGTGACTTTATTCATACACCTGTGCGTGACTTTATTCATACACCTGTGTGTGACTATATTGATACACCTGTGCGTGACTATATTCATACACCTGTGCGTGACTATATTCATACACCTGTATGTATTACCAGAATTTCTATAATGATGGTCACTAGAAACATTTCTTAAACAGAATGATCCGTGGTGCTTTTTTTTTAATGAATCCGCTTTGTTCCATAAGTAACATACTCTTCCTGGACATGGCCATGTAAAATCCCTGCCACATGGCAGAATAAACGACATGATAATATGACAGTGTATGGAAACGATCGTTATATTGCTTATATGAGCCGTCATACTACAGTATTTCAGAACTTCTAAATAAACTCTGTCATGTAGGAACATTATCCCAATGAATACGACACGTGGAGACCAGGTTCAGAGACACACACACACTGACACAACGAAGCACAGCGACACACAGCAACATACAGCGACACACAACGACACACAGTGACACACAACGACACACAATGAAGCACAGCGACACACAGCAACACACAACGAAACACAGCTACGCACAGCGACACACTGCAGCCCTTGTCAAGAAGCCCTTTTAAGTAGCAAGCAAACTTGTGTTTAAAAGGGAGTAAAAAAGGAGTGAACAAGTGGACAACACCTACTGCTTCTGATTCCTGCATTTGACCTACGCTGGAAAGGAGGATATTATCTATCCCAGACTGCGCACCTCAGCGCGTTACTATTGCTGTGATGCCGCCGTTACCATTTATATTTGCTGTTACTTCACATCTTCTCAAATAATGCACTTCTTTCTACCAGCCTCATTATGTCTCTAACTCTATTCATATATCTCCCTCTCTCCTTTCTTCCCCACTTCTCAGTTCACATGAACTCCTTTCTTACCTGCGTCCTCTGACACTACACAGCTATATCCCCTACACTAAAACACACCCCTACAAATCATCCTCACACATCCTCTTTCTGTCCATGCTGCTCCTCCTTGCTTCTGGGGATATCTCTCCCAATCCTGGTCCCTGTCTTATTTCTACATGCTCTCGTCCTCGCCTGCCAACTGCAACCTCTACTCCTTCTGGTGTCAACCCCTCCAAGCTCATACCCATCCCCTGCCACCCTCCCTCCTCTCTCCCCATCCCCTGCCACCCTCCCTCCTCTCTCCCTTTCTCCTGTGCCCTTTGGAATGCTCGCTCCCTCTCTAACAAGTTCCTCTCTGTGCATGACTTCTTTCTCTCTCACTCCCTGCTTCTCTTTGCTATAACTGAGACCTGGCTCACTCAGTCTGACTCTGCTCTGGAAGCTGCCCTCTCCTATGGTGGCCTTTCCTTCTCCTACACTCCGCGCCCTGATGGCAGGGGTGGAGGCGTGGGGCTCCTGCTCTCCTCTCTCTGCCGTTACCGAACCCTTCCTATTCCTCCCTCTCTTGCTTTTCCCTCCTTTGAGGCTCACACTATCCAGATCTTCTCTCCTCTCCCTGTCCACATGGCGGTCATCTATCGCCCACCTACCTCCACTCATCCCCCTTCTGCCTTTCTCTCTCACTTTGAATCCTGGCTCTCTTTCTTTCTCTCCTCAGACGCCCCTGTTCTTCTCCTTGGGGACTCCAACTGCCACATTGATGACCCCTCTCTCCCTTGGGCTTCCCGCTTTCTCTCTCTAACCTCTTCTTTTGGCCTTCAACAGTGGACTGCAGCCAGCACCCACAAGGTTGGCCACTACCTAGACCTGGTTTTCACTAACAACTTTTCTATCTCTGATTTCTCCATTTCCCCCTTTCCTCTCTCTGACCATCACCTCATCTCATTTTCTCTCTCTCTCTTCACCCCTTCTCCACCTCCATTAACCCCTCGCTTCTGCAGAGACCTGCGCTCTATTAACCTACAGCCTTTGATTCCACTTTACGCTCCTCCCTCTCCTCTCTCAGCTCTGCTTCAGACCCTGACAACCTGGTCAGGAACTACAACTCTGCCTTATCTTCCTCTCTTAATCTTCATGCCCCGCTTTCTCTCTGCCACACTCTCTGCCACATGCTGCATTCCTCCATTCGTTCCTCTGAACGCCTCTGGAGAAAATCTTACACTCTCGCAGACTTCCTTCACTACAAATTCATGCTATCCTGTTTCAACTCTGCCCTCTCGCAAGCTAAACAAGCCTACTTTTCTTCACTAATCAACACACAAGTCTAACCCGTGCAAAGTCTTCTCTGTCTTTGACTCTCTACTCAGACCACCCTCAGCTGCCTCCTCTTCTTCCGCCATCTAACCTAAGGACTTTACTGACTATTTTAAGGTGGAATCCATACGGCAGAACATCCCGTGTTTCCTCCTCCCATCCTACACCTCTTCCTAACTCTCTGCCTGCCTTGACTCTTTTTCCGCTGTCTCGGAGGAGGATGTGTCACTGCTGCTCTCCTCTTCTCCTTCTACCACCTGCCCTTTTGACCCCAGTCCCTTCCATCTGCTAAAACCTCTTGCTCCTACTATAATCCCTACGCTCACACACATTTTTAACTCTTCCCTCTACTCTGGTACCTTTCCCTCCTCCTTCAAACATGTAACAGTCATACCATTACTCAAAAACAGCAAGCTTGACCCTACCTGTCCTTCTAACTATCGACCTGTCTCCCTCCTACCTTTTGCCTCCAAACTCCTTGAACGTCTTGTATTCTCTCACTTGCTCCACTTTCTCAACACCTATTCTCTCCTAGACCCTCTACAATCTGGGGGCTTCAGGCTCAATCCCGAGTGACTCATGACACGGACAGACACGTGTTGCTCTACGTGAGAGTGCAGAGACGGAGTGGATAGAGTGCGGCCTAAAGTGTGGGAGCAAGACCAGCAGCTGGTGAACATGAACAGCCCTGAGGGGTGTCAGCCAACGGGGGGGATCCGCCAATGGTCATAGGAGACAGCGGTACTGCAGTAACCTAGCCTCAAATAGGGGCAGGGTGCCTGCTTCAGAAGGCTTACCCTGACCGGGACTTAACCTGGCCGCGACCGCTACGTTCTTTTCTGAGAACTTGGACTTAGCGTTTGACTTGGACTCTAGGGGCGGCGACCAATCAGAGCATGGGAATTACTCCCAGCGGCCAATCGAAAAGGGGTCTCAACCGGCCGCTGACATCAGACGTGGGGGCATGCCAAGCTGGCTCGAAAAGTCGGGCGAGCGGGAAATATGAATCAGCCAATGGGAAATGCGCCAACCAGCAGGATCTTCCCCCAGCCAACCCATTGCCACCGCTGGGCAGGCTCCACCAGGTCTGGCAGTCCAGAAGGTGTCCCCACGTGGTGCCCTTTGTTCTCCGGACCTGGAAAATTGCCCTTCCTCGCCCCCCAAATGGTTTTCTCACCTCTGGACATCCTCCCTCCTAAGAACTCCGATGTCTATGCAGACATCCTGGCACCTATGTGGATGCCCGAGCTGACTGTACAGACATTAATACACACTGTATAAAACATTATAACCCATGTTAAAATAAAGTATAACTTTTGGTGAACCTTATACCTGTGAGGGAAATGGGTCTGGGATACTTGGGCTCGAAAACCAGAATTCTGGGCGACACTGGGTAACCCCGGTGTAACGCACCCTGCGTACCCGCAAATCACGCCTGCACGTCGGGGAGAATTAGGGGACTTGCCCCCCAAACTCCTACGAACAAGAAATACATTTCGACCCAAATATCCCACTTAAAACTCCCACTCCCAAAGTTTCATATTTATTGGGTAAGGGGAACATGTACAACCCGCAACAGAACAGGTTTATGCTATACATGACATTGTACATTACATTGTCCCTGGCTTATGGTGCTATTTAGCTGCCAGGGACCCACGGTTTTCAGGTGGTAACCAGTCGGGCTTCGCCTTATTATGAATCTGGATACCCCCCACCGTCACACATGTAAATGTTTATTATTGTGAATATTTGTGGTGATCCTGTACCTGAGGGTTTGTGCTACTCGTACACACCTATAAAGTCCATTATATAACCCAGTGCCCAGTGCAATTGTAGTTGTGTTCAGTTGTTTGTTACATATTACTGTATGCTCATTTGCATGTCTTAGACAGGTCTGCAACCCTGTCTCACCTGAGTGAGCAGTGTGTATGTTAATGAGTGCTGTCTCACCCGAGTGAGCAGTGTGTATGTTAATGAGTGCTGTGTCACCTGAGTGAGCCAGCCTATACTCACTGAGCCTCTCCTGCAGCCTATACTCACTGAGCCTCTCCTGCAGCCCATACTCCCTGAGTCTCTCCTGCAGCCCATACTCACTGAGTTCCTCCTGCAGTGCACACTCACTGAGTCTCTCCTGCAGCCCATACTCACTGAGTCCCTCCTGCAGTGCACACTCACTGATTCCCTCCTGCAGTGCACACTCACTGAGTCTCTCCTGCAGTGCACACTCACTGAGTCCCTCCTGCAGTGCACTCCCTGATCCTCTCCTGCAGCCCATAATCACCGAGTCTTCCTGCAGTGCACACTCACTGAGTCTCTCCTGCAGCCTTAACTCACTGAGTCTCTCCTGCAGTGCACACTCACTGAGTCTCTCCTGCAGTGCACACTCACTGAGT